>PVJN01048491.1:0-15565 GCA_004026805.1 Lasiurus borealis
CCCCCCCCCCCAACACACACACACCCGCTGGCTGAGCCCCCACCCCCACCCCCACCCCGGGAGGAGGGGATGGGGGGGCAGGGGAGGGAAGGGAGGGGATGGGACCTCGGGCGCGCGCGCCCACGTCAGCCCGAGAATCCGTGGCCCCAGTGGGGGCGCGCCCCCGGCCTGGCCCCGCGCGGGCCCTTTGTGGCGGAGCCCCCCCCCCTCCGATCTCTCCGCGCCGCCTCGCAGGGCCCGGTGCCCGCCCCTCCCCCGCCCGGAGCCCGTTACCGGCCGCGCGCGAGCACGAGGCGGCGGCGGCGGCGGGCGCGCGCCCGGCGGGGGCACCGGGCGGGGGAGGGGCGGCGCGCGAGCCGGACGGGTGGCGGCGGTGCGGGCCCCGACGGTGACCACCTACCTGCAGGGGCTGCCGCGCCGGCCAGCGGGCGGGAAAGAGGGCGGCGGCGCTCGGGGGAGCGGGCGACAGGGGCGGCGGCGGCCTCGGCGCTCTCTTGCAGCTTCCCTCCGCGACCGGCGGCGGTGGTGGCGGCTTCCCGGCACCCGCGCAGCGCCCTCTGGCGGCGGGAGGCCGCGCGCGCCGCCGGGGAGATGCCGCCATTGGCTGCGCCCGCGAGCGTCCGTGCCGGGGGCGGCCGCGGCGCACGTCGGGGCGGGCGGGGACGGGAACCGGAGGGTGGCACCGGCGGCAGCGACCCTCGGCCCTGCCGACCGCCGACCTGGCCCGGAATCGAGTGCGCTGGGCCGTCGGATTGAGCTAATAAGGGACCGGAGCAGTGCTGCTAACTGCCGGGTGGACGTAAAATTCAAATTCATATGCGACTTGTGCCTTTTTTTTCCTAGTCTGCGGCCCCGAGGTTAGCACTTCATCTGGCAGAGAACTGACCTAGTTTGGGGATCAAGAAGCCTCCCGGAAAGACTGTTTATTTAGCCAGTGCTACCTGCTGCTTACTACTCTGTGATCGGTAACTTTGGAGCCTCAAATCAGCCCTGCTTGTCCCCATTCTTATAGATGGGAGGGTGCACGGAGCTCGTCGGCAGCTCTGGGATGGAACGGCAGACTCTCACCCTTGGAAGGCCTGGCTCCTTGTCCTCCAGTGCCCGGCTCAAATGTCACATCTCTCCCTGTATTTTCAACAGCCGGGAGCCCTGGGACTCAGCAGTGGGCAAGGCAGAGTCCCCGCCCTTTGACCGGATGGACAGTGGGGGTGTGGACCAAAAGGACACAAAGAAGACCAATGGGGATAGTGAAAAGGAAAGCAACTAAAGCAGGGTGACCTGACAGTGATGGGAGGGTTAAAGAGGGATGGGGAGAAGGTGACAATAGAGCTGAAACGGGAAATGTGCCCACAGAGGGAAGAACAAGTGCAAAGGCCCTGAGGCTGTGGCAGTCAAACATTCAAGGCCTCTCTGACCAGAGACTGCTCATCACTCAAGTCTCTGCTCAAATGAATTCTTTTTAAAAAATAAATTAAATTGACCTGACACACATTCATAGCAGGCTATTAAAGAAATAAACAAAATTAACTTCTGATTGCCTTGGTATCCTTTCAGCTGAGCACCAAATTAGACATCTTAGTGAAAGAAACCCATCTTCTAGGACTCTTCTTGAACTTTGGGGATGATTTCTCGTTGGCCCATGGGTCTTTGGACAGCAGATCTACGCCTAGGCAGTAATAACAATAGTAGTTCTGTTTTATGAATAAAGTTCTCTAAGATCCTCAGCTGAATCTATCATGCAACCATGATGAAAGTGTATTTTTAATATATATTCACATCCTAAGTTCCCTCCAAAGGCAAAGGTGTTCTTTATTGTTACAAATACCACACTTTCTCAAGCTCCTCCAAACAATATAACATAAATGTTATGGACTGAATGTTTGTGCCATCTCCCGCCGCCCCCAAACTTATATATTACAATCCTAACCACAATGTGATGATATAAGGAAGTGGACCTTTGGGAGGTGATTAGGTGTTGGGGGTGGAACCCTATTGAATGAGATCAGTGCCCTTGTAAAAGAGATAAGAGAGAGATGATTTCTCTTGTAGGGACACAGCAAGAAGATGGTCATCTGAAAGACAGGAAGAGAGTCACCCCAGACTAGATCCTGATCTTGGGCTTCCCAGCTTCCAAGAACTGTGAGAAATCAATGTTGCTGAAGCCACCAGAGCAGCTCGAATGGACTAAGTCAGTGAACATCTAAGATATGAGTAGTTGGTAGGATAGATAGCACAATGGTGGGAAAGGAAGGACTTTGGAGTCTGGAAAACACAGGTTAAATTCCAACTCACTCCTTACCCATCTGATGGCCCTTGGCCAATTTCTTATATCTCAGAGTCTTAAATTCATCATCTTTAAATGTGGATAATGATTCCCCTGGCTTGGTGAGGAGTAAAAAATGTGTATGTAAGGCACCTGGCAGAGAGGGCATCCAGTAACTATAGGTTTTGACTAATGATTGGATTAACCACCTTTCCAGCATAATCTTTGGAGTAGAGAGGGAGGGACACTTGCACCCCCCAGGAATTGTGAGGCATGCTCCCGGTACCCATGGAATTGCTGCCTTTGGAGAAACTGTTCTTGAGGGTGTGATGAGACTGGCAGGCCTCTTAGGTGCACTGAGGTGAAAATGCTTGAGAGTCACTGGCTTAAAAATGAAACCAGAAGAGAACCCTCTATCTTGGGGGCCATTATCACAATGTTGCCTACAAAAATGGGTTGACAACAGGGGCAACCTCAAATAAGAAAGAATAATTAAAAAATGCAAAATATGACATACCTGTACAAGAAAAAGAAATCTGCAAATATAACATACCTGTACAAGAAAAAGAAAATCTCCAATTTTATAGTACTCAGAACATGATTTAAGATATCTGTTTGCCAAATGAACATATGATACTTTCACAAGCCACATACATTGAATTCTATCAGTATTCACACAGGAACTGCTCTGCAACCTAAATGTGAAGCTATGTGAAAGCTCCTAACCATGTGTAAGGTAAGAGAATTGCCCAAGGGAAAAAAAAAGAAAGGGATACATAAATAATTTGGGAGATTATAAAACAGACTTTGCATTTTACTTGTTTGCAATTTTCCCAGTAGTTCTTAGGAGCTTTCCTGAAGGATACTCTGTACACTGGCAGGAAAGCAGATCTTGTTTTTTGTTTGTTTTTTTTTTAATATATTTTTATTGATTTCAGAGAGGAAGGGAGAGGGAGAAGGAGAGGGAGAGAAATAAGAAGAGGGAAAGGGAGAGAGAGAGAGAAACATCAAAGTTGAGAGAGAATCATTGATAGGCTGCCTCCTGCATGCCCCGCAATGGGGCTCAAGCCCGCAACCCAAGCATGTGCCCTGACTGAGAATCAAACCCAGGATCCTTCAGTCCACAGGCCAATGCTCTTTTCACTGAGCCAAACCACCTAGGGCCAGATCTTTAATTCTAAAGTGAGTTCCTTTGGTTCTCTGTGCATTGGATACAAAATTTAATACCACAATGTGTCCCGTGTCCCCTGCTTGTATTTGGGGGAGATACCTTTAATATTCAGAAAAAGAATTATTTCAAGTCCAGTAGCTTCTGAAATTGAAGGAGCATGAGAAATCAAGAGTGCTTCCTTTCCAGACCCAGATCCAGTTATTTCACCTACTTCTTCCTGCCCTAAAGTTGGGAATGTGTCTTGTCTTCCACTCCATACCTATTTCCCACTGATTCTTCCTTCCCCACCCTCTGATTATGGAGTTAATCCCGAACGTAATTCCTATTGCCTCCAGCCTCTGGGATCTAAGCCACTTCAAACTGGTCTTTCCAGAATCATGGGGGGAAGTCGGAGAGCTCCATCCATCTGTTCAACATATATAGGTGCCAACTATATTCAGGGCAGTTTGCTGGATCCCAAAATCTACTAGTCATAGTTCCTACACTCAAGATACTTAATTAAAATTAAACCTGCTGTTTCAAGATGCCCATAATGGGGTTTGGGAAATAGGCTATAGAGCAGAAAGGAGCACAGAGACCCCGTGATTAAGCAAAAACACAAATCAAGGGAGCTTGATCTGTTGGAACGGAGGGTCCAAGATCTTCTTCTTTTAACATGTGAGGTTGTTGGAAAATGTGTAAAAGAGAATTAACATGAAATCAGAACGAAACTTACCTCTGACACTGCCATTTAAAAGATGCCTCAAAGAGTCCTAGCTGGTTTGGCTCAGTGGATAGAGCATCAGCCTGAAGGGTCCCAGGTTTGATTCTGGTCAAGAGCACATGCCTGGGTTGCAAGCTCAATCCCCAGTAGGGGACATGCAGGAGGCAGCCAATCAATGATTCTCTCTCATCACTGATGTTTCTATCTCTCCCTTTCCCTTCCTCTCTGAAATCAATAAAGATATATTTAGGGATAAGGGCATGCGACAGGGAGTAGGGGAGTCTGGGAGAAGGTCAATGGGGGGGGGAGATTATTATTTAAAAATTAATAATAATTCTAATATATAAAGAGCCATGGTCCGTCATGACCTAAATATCTGGAAGGATGACCAAACACCAGGCTAGGGTCCTAGCTGGCACAGCGGAAGTTGGTCCTGTGTCCTGGCCAGTGCAGTGGGAGTCAGTCCTGGGTCCCAGCTGGCCACAGTGTGGCTGCGGGAGGGAGCTGTGGGAATGGAGCCTCTGGGTCCCTCTCCCCCCGGCCCACAGGCCCAGGGAACCAGAGCCATGCTATGACAGGATTAGGGTCCTGAAGGGTCCTGAATTGTGAGAGCATGCAGGCTGGGCTGAGAGACGCCCCCCCTTCACAGGTACACAAATGTTCATGCATTGAGCCTCTCTCTATATATATAAAAGCCCAGTGACCGAACAGTGGAACAACTGGTTGCTATGACATGCACTGCAGTGGCAAACCAGCCCTATTGGGGCCCTGACCGGTACCCCCCAACCTCACACAGCTCCTCCCCCCGGCTGACCCCTCTGCCCTGCTGGCCCTGCCCCCAAACCAGGCCCCCATCCCAATCGCACCCCCCATTGGGGGCGGGGCCAGTTGGCCAACTGCCTGTGGCCCCTCCTCTCCACCAACCAACCTCCCAGGGTCTCTTCCCCCAGGCTGGCCCCTGATAGGCCTCCATCCCAGCCAGGCCAAAGGACCACATCCATGCATGATTCATGCACCAGGCCTCTAGTAATAAAATAAAAGATGCCTCAAAGAAAACTGCTGTCAGGCTTCCTTTAATTTAACAAATCAACAATAGAGTGCTAACTTTAAGGAAAAAAAATATGAGCAAGGATTATAAATGTTACAAAGTCTTCTATAGCTTCTGGCAGGGTGCCGAGGCTTATTAGGAAATGTGCCAAACCATAAATATAAAAAATGCACATGTCCTCCCTTGAGTAACCACATGTATATTTTCTAAAAATATATCCAAAGCCATTTTCTCTTCTGTGATCTTGTTATAAAATGTACTTAGCATGAATCCACATCTGCTGCTCTAGACTTATTTATAGCAAAATTTTAAATCAACATGTTTTTAATGTCAATAAGGAATAAAGGTGAATAAATTCTAAATCATAGTAATGTACTTGCACTATAAAATTTAAATATTAATGTAAAAAACTTTTAAATCCTGAATCAGCTCTGCTCCCTACCTTCAGCATTTCATCCTTCAAACCTGATATTTAAGGCCTGTGTCTTCAACAGAAGAGATGTTTCTGGAAGCATGCACTGCTACAGGTGCATATGTGCAGAGAACCAAATATGCGTGTGTGTGTGTGTGTGTGTGTATGTGTGTGTGTGTGGTCCTTTGGAGGAAACAAATGTCATCCAAAATTTTCATAAAAGCATATTTCACCTAAGTTTATTATAGGATAAACTTAAATCACCAGCTGTTGTTTTTTCCAGAATAAACTAGATTTTAGACATTCTAGCTTTTGAAGAGCTCTCTATGCTTCTCAATTTAAATGTTAATTTTCTCCATTTCATCTATACTACCAGTGAAGTCTAATCAGTGATGTTTTTTGTTTTTAGTTTTTATCAGGAAATGTTATCCATAGTACACATTATGGTGTTTTAGCACCTTTTTAAAATAGGACATGAGCACTAGCTGGTTTGGCTTAGTGGATGAAGCATTGGTCTGTGGATTGAAGGCCCCAGGTTCGATTCCTGGTCAGAGCACATGTCCAGGTTGTGGGCTTGATCCCCAGTGAGTGGCATGCAGGAGGCAGCCTATCGATGATTCTCATCTTTGATGTTTCTCTCTTTCTCCCTTCCTCTCTGAAATTAAACAAATATGTTATTTTTAAAAAATAATAAAATAAAATAGAGGGGCATGAAAATTTAACAATGAAATCTCTCTAACCAGGGTATCTGTATCATAATGATTCAGATGTTCTTGGAGGGCCAGTTCCTTCTTGAGCATTTTACTGTCATTTTTTTAAGAAGTTAAAGAATAGATATATCAAGAATTTTTTAGTTGCAAGGGATATGTAAGTAGTGAACCTTACTTAAACTAGGGTAAGGCAGAAATCAAATTTATGAGCTCTTGTAACTTAATCATCCAGATAGAATTGGCCTCAATGTCATCACAGTCCAATTGTTCTCCATTTGTCAACTCTGCTTTCTTATTTCCAGGCAGGTCCTTCGTTTGTGGCTGGTTCTTCCAAGGAAAAGTGCTGGTTCCTGAAGAAAGTTATAAATGAATGTCACGTATGTCCAAATCAGTGACTGCTGTAGGTCCTCTCTTGTTCAACCTCATTGCCATTTCTGGCTCCCACTGTCACTTATCCACTGATGGCTCTTACATGTATGTCTTTAGCTCAGATCAATCCTCTGAACCCCAACCCTTATGTTCAGCTGCTTACTTAGCCTTGCTTTTAGAATATCTCCGAAGCATTTCCATTACAGCAAGTCAAAAATTGAACTCGTCTTCCCCCTTCCCCATGTGGCACTGTCTTAGGGAAACCTTCGCTAGCTTTCTTGAGTAGGCAAAGTCGGCCCAGGGGGGAGGGACCTAGAGGCCAGTCTGATGGCAGCATGGCTCTGGTTCCCCAGAGCCTGCAGGCAAGCTAACCAACCAGTCAGAGTGTCTTCGACCCTGGTGATCAGTACATGTCATAGCAAGCAGTTGAGCGGCCTTAGCATTATCATTAGCGTATTATACTTTAATTGTTTGAAAGGATGACTGGATGACCAGACACTTAGCATATTATTATATAGTACTAGAGGCCCATTGCACAAAGAGATTCGTGCAATAGGCCTTCCTTCCCTTGGTTTCCAGCACTGGTTTTCCTTGGGCACCTGGGACCCAGGACTTTGCTCCAGCCAGAGTCTGCCTTCTTTGTCTTTGCTGCAGACTCCAGAGTCTGCAGTCTTCCTCTTCACTGTGGCTGGAGTGTCGCTGCTGTAGATCCCTTTGCCCCCAACCCTTCCTCTCATAGGATGGCCACCATGTTTGTCCTTCTAATTTGCATGCTTCCTCTGATTGGCTGGTGGGAATAGCAGAAGTATGGTTAGTTTACATGTTTGTCTATTATTAGGTAAGATACTAGAGATCCGGTGCATGTAATGTATGGGAGGGTGTCCCTCAGTCCAGTCTGCACCCTCTCCAATCTGGGACCCCTCGAGGGATGTCTTACTGCTGGTTTAAGCCCAGTCCCATAGGCCTAACTGCTCACCTGCCTGTCTGCCTGCCTGATTGTCCCAACTGCTTTCCCTGCTGGCCCGACCACCCCAACAGTCCTCCCTTACCAACCTGATCACCCCTAACTGCCCTTCCCTGCCAACCTGGTCACTTCAACTGCCATCCCCTGTAGGCCTGATCCCCCACAACTACCCTCCCCTGATTCCACACAACTGCCCTCCCCTGCCGGTCATCTTGCGGTGGCCATCTTGTGATGACATGGGAGGCAGCCATCTTGTGACAACATGGGGGTAACCATCTTGTGATGACGTGAGGGCGAGGCACCACGTAGGCTTTTATTAGTATAGATTTTGTTGACTACATTATTGATGTATAGCTGTTTACTGAGGAAAGTTCCCTACTAGAAAATACTCTCTGAAAAAGAGTTTACTAGTTATAAAGTAATCCAAAGTATAGCAGACCTGATGGTTGGTGATAGATGGAAAGAAGTTTAGGAACATGTGCTCCATCATGATCACTAGTCTGCAACACAGAGATTCTAAAGGGGATATAAAAAATCATCCTTAAAGATTGCTTTTTAAAATATGTATATTTTAACTGATTTCTGAGACAAAGTAAGAGGGAGAGTTAGAAACATCAATGATGAGAAAGAATGATTGATCAGCTGCCTCCTACACATCCCACACTTGGGAATTAAATTGTGACTTCCTGGTTCATAGGTTGAGGATCATGGGTCGATGCTAAACCATTGAGCTATGTCAGCTAGGCCTGAAAGACTTCTACATAGCATGAAGGCTCTTGGAAGACATGCAAGTCAAAAAGAATGCTTGTACCATTTTATATTTAGTTATGAAAAGCAAGCAATTATTAAATATCATTATATCTATGATGATTGAAATGTCAGTGGGAAAGACTCGATTAGCCCAAAGGAAACAAAACAGAGACTGATAAGACCAGAGGAAAAGCCAGGGAACAAAATGCAAAGACAAGGAAGGAAGAGTAAACAATAAAGATGTGAGCAGCCAGGGAACAAACTGTCCTTCACAGAAGTGAAGGCTAAACCAAGTTCAATGTGTTTACAAACAAAAGTAGCACTTCTGATGGCAAAACATGTGTTATAGGCTTTTCTTTACCACAATTAAAAAATAAAAGTAGCTGTTTTGCAAATCACTTGCCTCATGAGGCAATTAAATAAATTCCTTTTTTCTTTTTAAATTAATCCTCACCCAAGGATATTTTTCCATTGATCTTTTAGAGTGGAAGGGAGAGGGAGAGACAGAGCAAAACATCAGTGTGAAAGAGACACATCTATTGGTTGCCTCCTGCATGCACCCTGACCAGGGCAGGTACATGCCTTTGACTGGAATCAAATAATGGCACCCTTCAGTTCCCAGGCCAATGCTTTATCCACTGAGCCAAAAAGGTCAAGACTAAATACATTCTCAAAAGATGTGAAGTGATCCGGGAAAATGGCGGCAGAATAGATGGACGCATCTGGAGCTTTGTCTCTGGGCAGAGGGAGAGAGAGCAGCTGCGAGTTGCATGGGGAGTGTTTGTTGGCAAGTTAACAGTCAGTTATCCTCCAGGAGAAGGCGTGGAACTGCAGGATGGGGCTCTCCTGGCCAGGTAGCCCCACTGCCACCGGGTTTTTGTTGGTCGGAGCCACCAGCTTCAACGGGGAGACCTTGCCATTTTGCAGAGGGAGGTGGATGTCTGCAGCGGTCTGAAAGCTGCGGCTGGCTGAAACACCCACTGAACAGCGGGAGAACACCGCTCTCCAATCGGCACAGACATGCAGCGGATTCAGAGATCCACACAGCACACAGGAAGGTCAGATTTCGCCTGGGATAAGGTGAGGTCTCCTGCCCCTCAGAACAGATGCGCACACTGTGGGAACCGGGCTGTGGGAAAACTGCCTCTGGAGAGGTCTGCGGAGGTGGGCAGGGCGTGATCCCTAAGTATGGAGGCAAACTCTCCGAGCTGTTGACAGTGGGGAGCTCTGGAAAACAACTCATTTTTTATCTGAGGCAGGACAGCCTGGGAGTTATTACAGTGTCCCGGCTGCAAAATCCCCACAAACCGGCTTTGAGAACCACAAAGTAGCAGGATCTGAGCACAGCCTAGAGAGGTCCTGTGCTTTGTCTCAGAGATCAATTCCGAAACACTGCCACCCAGTGGATGATGCACAAATTGACTCTCACATAACCACAAAAGAATAAAAAGATTAAAACGTCAACAGTGCAACACAGGGATCCGCAATACCTTCCCTACTGGGAAACAGGAGTGCCAAGCAGAATAATAGTGGAAGTGAATGACCACTCTATTTTTTTCTTTTTCTTTTTTTTTCTTCTCTTTTTTAAATTTTTTTTTCATTTTTACATATTTTAATTAAAAGACTATTTTTTTTTCTTTTTGCCTCAATTGATTTTACCTTTTTGATTATTACATTTTTGTTTCCAACTAGTATTATTAATTACTACTAGTATTTTACCTTTTTGGACACTCTATTTTCATCTTTCCTTTACCATAATTTTACTCCAACTCAACTCTACCTTTATGCCAACACTTTCCTTCTAACTTTCCCCATTTTGTTGTCTTGTTTCTCTTTCCCTTTTCCAACATTAGTTTCCCCCTATTCTTTCTCTTTACCTAGTTAAAATTTCACCCACTTATATATCTAATTTCAAATCCCCTACTACAAGTCCATACAAACTTCTCTCCTCTTGTTTTCACTAGCCAAAAAGTTGTTTTTTCTCTATGTCCTTTTGTTACAATTTGCCTGAACAGTGATTATATCGATTTTTTGAACTTTTTTGTGAGATTGTTTTAGTGTATTCTACTTGTTTTATTTTGCTTTTTGCTTGCTTTGTTTTTCACCTCTCTTTTCCCTCGCCTCCTTTGATACCAGTTGTTATCTGCAGTTTGTATTAATCTCTAGGTACTGGTTGCTGGCCTTTATTGGGAGTAGTGACTGTTCTATTGGAGTTTTCTCCTGACATCTATATTTTGTTCCTTTTTTCTCTCTTATCTGCTTTCTTTTCTCTCTGACTTTCTCTTTCTCTTTTTGTTTTTCTCCTCTTTTTAAATTTTATTTTATTTTATTTTTAATTCATTTATTTTTTTTCTCCCTCTCCCAATTTGATTTTGGCACTTCTTTCCTTTCTTTTTCCCTCAATTTCCTCTTCCTCTTTCTCAACTTACCCCTAATTTATCTTTCATTGGTGGTCACCTTATTCGTGATTATTAACATCGTGAATACATTTCTCTTCAGTGCCTTGGGTGCTGTACCGAGTCGTGTTGTAGTTTGTGCCTTTGAATCAACGTAGGAGAGAGAACTACATAATCAGACACCCAGAGAAGAAAAACCATGGGCAGAAGAAGAAACAGCCTGCATACGTCAGGTAGGCAGATATCACCAGAAAAGGAAGTAAACAAAATAGAAGCAGAAATAAGCCTTCCAGAGAAAGAGTTCAGAGAAATGATCATAAGGTGAATGAAAAGAATGGAAGACAAGTTCAACATTGTGAGTAAGAGCCAAGAGGAAATGAAGAAGTCCAAAGAGGAAATGAAGAAGAAGAAGAAGAAATGCAGAAGCAACAAGAAGAAATGCAAAAGAAGCAGGAAGAAATGAGGAAGAACCTAAAAAAAAATGCAGAATAATTAAGAAGAAATGAAAAATGACATCACTGCTATAAAGAACTCAATAGAAAGCATCAAATTTAGACTAGAAGAAACAGAGGACTGCATCAGTGAGCTGGAAGACACAGTAGGAAAAAATACCCAAGTACTGCAGCTTCTAGAAAAAAAAGTTTAAAAAGCAAGAGGAGAGCCTAAGGGAACTTTGAGATAACATGAAACAAAACAACATCCACATAATTGGGGTTCCAGAAAGAGTGGAAACTGAACAAGGATTAGAGAACCTGTTTGAAGAAATAATGACAGAAAATTTCCCCAATATAGGAAAGAAAAAATCCACATAAATCCAAGAAGCTCACAGAGTCCCAAGCAAAATTAACCCCAACAAACCAACACCAAGGCACATTATACTTAAATTGGCAAACACCGACGACAAAGTAAGAATCTTAAAAGCAACAGAGAGAGAGACAGAAAGTTACCTACAAAGGAACCCCCATAAGACTAGCTACTGATTTCTCAACAGAAACTCATCAGGCCAGAAGGGAATGGAATGAAATATACAAAGTCATGCAAAGGAAAGGTCTGAATCCAAGAATACTGTATCCTGCAAGACTCTCAATCAAAATTGAAGGTGAAATCAGAAGCTTCACAGACAAAAAAGGACTAAGGGAATATATTACCACCAAACCAGCAATTCAAGAAATGTTAAAGGGTCTGCTGTAATAAAAAGAAAGAGGAAGCGAAGAAGGAACTCGGGGGTAAGGACTAAAAATGACAACAGATAAGTACTTATCAATAACAACTTTAAATGTAAATGGATTAAATGCTCCAATCAAAAGACATAGGGTAACCGATTGTATAAGAAAACATGATCCATATATCTGCTGTCTGCAAGAAACCCACCTCAGGAAAAGAGATGCACACAGATTGAGGGTGAAGGGATGGAAGATGGTATTTCAGGCAAATGGAAATGAATAAAAAGCTGGGGTTGCAATACTTATGTCTGACAAATTAGATCTCAAAGTGAAGGACATAACAAGAAATAAAGAAGGCCACTTCATAATACAAAAGGGAACAATCCAGCAAGAAGAAATAACTCTGGTAAACATATATGCACCCAATATAGGAGCACCTAAATACATAAAAAAAAAAAACCTCTTGGAGGATATTAAGGGAGAGATTGACAGCAATACAATCATAGTAGGAGACTTTAATACCCCACCGTCACCATTGGACAAATCCTCTAAACAAAAAATCAGCAAAGAAACATCAATCCTAAATGACTCACTAGCCAGATGGAATTAATTGACATCTTCAGAACATTTCACCCAAAGCCACAAAATATACATTCTTCTCGGGTGCACATGGGTCATTTTAAAAGATAGATCATATGTTGGGTCATAAGAAAAGTCTCTTTAAATTCAAGAAGTTAGAAATCATATCAAGCATTTTCTCAGACCACAGTGGCATAAAACTGGAAATCAACTATAATAAAAACAATAGAAAGAAATCAAACGCATGGAGACTAAACAGCATGCTATTAAACAACGGCTGGGTAACCAGAGAGATCAAGGAAAAAATAAAAAACATCATGGTAACAAATGACAATGACAACACAATAATACAAAATTTATGGGACACAGTGAAAGCAGTCTTGAGAGGGAAGTTTATAGCCCTACAAGCCTACTGCAAAAAAACAGAAAACAATGGTAATAAATTACCTAACCCTACAATTCAAAGAGCTAGAGCAAGAGCAACAAGAAAAACCCAGTGTAAGCAGAAGGAAGGAAATAGTGAAGATCAGAGCGGAGATAAACAACTTGGAGACCAAAGAAACAATTCAAAAGATCAACAAAACCAAGAGCTGGTTCTGTGAAAGGATAAACAAGATTGATGGACCTCTAGCCAGGCTCACCAAGAAGCAAAGAGAGAAGACCCAAATAAACAAAATCAGAAATGAAAGAGGAGAAATAACAACAGACCCTGTGGAAATATAAAGGATTGTTAAAAAATACTATGAACAACTCTATTCCAACAAACTGGACAACCTGCAAGACATGGACATTTTCCTAGAAAAATATAACCTTCCAAAACTCAATGAGGAGGAATCTAAACATCTCAATAGTCCAATAACTATGGAAGAGATTGAAGCAGTCATCAAAAAGCTTCCAGCAAATAAAAGCCCGGGACCAGATGGCTACACAGCAGAGTTTTACCAAATATTCAAGGAAGAATTAAAACCTATCCTCCTCAGACTATTCAAAAACATTCAAGAAGAAGGAACACTTCCAAACACCTTCTATGAAGCCAGCATCATCCTAATACCAAAACCAGATAAAGACAACACAATGAAAGGGAATTATAGGCAATTATCTCTCATGAACATAGATGCCAAAATCCTCAACAAAATTCTAGCAAATCGGATCCAGAAGTACATCAGAAAGATCATACACCATGACCAAGTAGGATTCATCCCAGGAATGCAGGGATGGTACAATATCCGCAAATCAATAAACGTGATACATCACATAAACAAATTGAGAGATAAAATCACATAGTCATATCAATTGATGCAGAAAAAGCATTTGACAAAATCCAACACCCTTTCTTGATAAAATCTCTAAGCAAAGTGTGAATAGAAGGATCATACCTCAACATCATAAAAGCCATATATGATAAACCCACAGCTAACATCATACTCAATGGGCAAAAACTAAAACCATTTCCCCTAAGAACAGGAACAAGACAGGGATGCCCACTCTCACCTCTCCTGTTCGACACAGTACTGGAAGTATTAGCCATTGCAATTAGACAAGAAGAAGAAATAAAAGGCATCCAAATTGGAAAAGAAGAAGTAAAGCTGTCCTTATTTGCAGATGACATGATATTGTACATAAAAAACCCAAAGGACTCCACTCCAAAACTAATTGACTTAATTAATGAATTTGGCAATGTAGCAGGATACAAAATTAATGTTACAAAGTCTGTGGCATTTCTATACACTAATAGTGAAATTACAGAAAGAGAGACTAAAAAAGCAATCCCATTTACCGTCGCACCAAAAAAATTAAGATACCTAGGAATAAACCTAACTAAAGAGGTAAAAGACCTATATGTGGAAAACTACAGAACACTGAAAAAAGAGATAGAGGAAGATGTTAACAGATAGAAGAGCATACTATGCTCATGGACTGGGAGAATCAACATCATTAAAATGTCCATACTACCCAAAGCAATCTATAGATTCAATGCACTACCTGTTAAAATACCAACGACATATTTCACAGACCTAGAAAGAATTCTTCATAGACTCATCTGGAACAAAAAAAGACCACGAATAGCTACAGCAATTCTGAGAAAGAAGAATGAAGTAGGTGGGATCTCAATACCAGACTTCAAGCTATACTACAAAGCAAGTGTTCTCAAAACAGCCTGGTACTGGCACAAGAACAGACATATAGACCAATAAAATAGAATAGAGAACCCAGATATCCACCCAAACCACTATGCTCAACTAATATTTGACAAAGGAGGCATGAACATTCAATGGAGCCAAGATAGCCTCTTCAATAAATGGTGTTGGGAAAATTGGACAGATACATGCAAAAAAATGAAACTGGACCACCAACTTACACTAAATACAAAAATAAACTCAAAATGGATACAGGACTTAAACATTAGAGGGGAAACCATAAAAATACTAGAGGAATCCACAGACAGCACAATCTCAGATATATGCCAAAAGAACTTCTTCACTGATACTGCTCCAAAGGCAATTGAAGCTAAAGAAAAAATAAACAAATGGGACTACATGAAAATAAAAAGCTTTTGCACAGCAAAAGAAACAATCAACAAAACAAGAAAGATCACTGTATGGGAGAACATATTTGCAAATGATATCACTGATAAAGGTTTAATCTCCAAAATCTACAGCCAACTTATACAACTTAATAAAAGGAAGATAAACGACCCAATAAAAAAAATGGACAACGGACCTAAATAGAACCTTTTTGAAAGACGACAGAAGGAAGGCCAAGAGACACATGAAAACATGTTCAAAGTCACTAATCATCCGAGAGATGCAAATCAAAACGACAATGTGATACCATCTTACACCTGTCAGAATGGCAATCATCAACAAATCAACAAACGACAAGTGTTGGCGAGGATGTGGAGAAAAAGGAACCCTTGTGCACTGTTGGTGGGAATGCAGACTGGTGCAGCCACTGTGGAGAACAGTATGGAGTTTCCTCAAAAAACTAAAAATGGATCTCCCATTTGACCCAGCAATCCCACTCTTAGGAATTTATC
>PVJN01048493.1:0-15585 GCA_004026805.1 Lasiurus borealis
CCCCACCCCCACCCGCCTCTGTCTACGGAGAGGGTGCTGCCAGGTGGTTCCTGTTCTGTCTCAACATCCATCAGGGAAATGGCTCTTCTGCGTCTCTGGGGCAAGTTCTCTGTCAGTGATGTTGGCTTTCTTGTTTTCAGCTGCTTCCTGCTCACTTTCTCCCCGTTTCTCATTCCCAAAGCTAACCACTCCCCGTCCCGAACCTTCCAGCACATTGCTCAACGTCTAGGAGGTACTCGGTCGATGTTTGTTGACTGACTGACTGACGGTATATCCTTCTATCACTTTTCAAGGGCTGGTCCCCCTCTTCCAGCCCCAGCTTCTTCCCCGTCCATTTCACTTCTCCTTCTCTGACTGCCTCTTACCGCACCCCCACCTTCCCTCTTCATTTTCCCAGTGCTTTCCCTCACATCCCCTTCATCCTTCGCCTCTGGATGTGGCTCTCTCCATCTAGCTGGAACCAGAGGATGAGTGTTTATCCCCGAGGATGCTTAGGGCACTCGCTGGAGAGATGGATGGATCCAAACTCCGAGTCTCTGTCCTGGAGAAGCTCCAAACCCTTCCGGGGTCTCCCGGGACGGGAACCACACGTTCCAGCTGCTGCTGCCCGGTGCCCAGGAGCTGGAAGGATAGCAGGGTCCCCGCTCTTGGCTGGCTGTGGGTCCCCCCCCCCCATAGCCACGGCCCCCGCCTTACTGTTGATTTTTTCTGAAGAGTTACAGCCAACTCAGCCTTCTCCCAGCTGCTCATTCCGCCTTAAGGATTTTCCCAGCAGCCTCTGCTTCTCTCATTTCCCCTCCTCAGGTTTTCTACATTCTCTTCTCTTTCCCCCTACAGAGAACTCAGAGTTTCAGACTTTTTGAACCATCCCGACGCTCTTGTATTCCCAGAGAAAGTTCTGATGAGATAAACACCTCGTTTAAATATTGGTTCATCTATTTGGGGTTCCTCAGTCTTCTGTGAGCATAAAAAAATGGACAGAGGTTGTAAAAGACATCTCCCTCTGATACTCCGGCAGCTGCCCCGCTCAGCACCCCGGATCACACGCGTGCGCGCGCGCGCACACACACACACACACACACACACACACACACAGCCACCCCTCTTTCTCCTCTGCCCAGGGATGCCCTCCTGACCCATCACCGCCCTCTGCCTCCTGCTTCCCCTGCCCAGGCCGATGGCCGTCCACCAACTGCCATGGAACCTTTCAGCAGAGGCATTCCACCCAGACCTCCGCACCGGGTTCTTCCTTCTCCCCCGGTTCTTCCCGCGCCAGCCCCTTTGGGACCAGGGGGCTGAGGAAGAAAAGGCAGCTTCCCTCCCCCAAGAGAGAAGGAACCTGTAGGATGGAAGGCACTGGTGCCCCTCAGCCTTGGCATGTCGCCGCCAGGGGGCGCCCAAGCCCAAGGCATTTCCAGAAGCAGAGGCTGGATTCCGCCCCCCTGCACCCCACCAACAAGTATTATTCGTTGAACTTCAGCATTGTATTCGCTTCAAGTGCACGGCATAGTGATTCGATATTTATATATATTTGGTGAAATGATCACCACAACCGGTCTAATGGCCCTCTGTCACCACACAACGTTACCTGTTTGTTTTTTCTTTTTTAAAATATAGTATTTTATTGATTTTTCACAGAGAGGAAGGGAGAGGGATAGAAAGTCAGAAACATCGATGAGAGAGAGACATCGATCAGCAGCCTCCTGCATGCCCCCCACTGGAGGTGTGCCCGCAACCAAGGTCCATGCCCTTGACCGGAATCGAACCTGGGACCTTTCAGTCTGCAGGCCAATGCTCCATCCACTGAGCCAAACCAGTTTCGGCTGTTTTGTTTTTTGTTTTTTTTCTTGAAATGAGAAACATCCTCCCTGAGACTCTCAAACACCCAGTTCACAGGGTTCTTCACCTTCCGGGAAGGGAAGGCAGGCCTGGGAACCCCATTTAACGAGCACCCATCCAGTTCCCGCTGTTTGCCAGACCCAGGCCTGCTCTCTGCTTCCCCTGGAAACGCTCTGTGGTCCAGCCTCCACAAGGACTCCTTGGAAAGAGCCATTTGCCTCTTGGAGGGACCCTGGCCCACCCATCCGCTCATGTCACCCTCTCTGGTCACAGCGCCCGCTCTCCACTTCAGCCTCTTCCGGGCACTCAGCCCTTCTCCACTCCCCGACTTGGACCCAGCTCCATGGAACCGTCCGGCCACAGCAGACGAGACCGAGGGGGGCTGTGAATTTCCCCGGGGTGGGCACGGTCTCCCTCTCTCTTCTGGGTCCCCGGCCCTCTTCTGTCCAAGCCCCATCTCTGTTGCCATCACGAGCGTCCTGGTTTCTGCAGGCGCCCTGAGTGGTTTCAGCGGGGCCGCTGGCTGGGAGGCTGGGAGCCCCACTTCACCTGGAAGTGCCGATCCGGCGGGCAGAGACTCGGGAAGTGGGCGAGGGTGGCGATAACAATAACAGTAATAATATTAATAACAACACTGGGGCCCACAAAACGGCTGTGAAATGCCCTCTAATGATCCCTTAGATTTATAGATCTCCCCTCTTCCGAGACACTTCAGAGCCCTGGCCCAATTAACCCCCCCGTTCCCCTGCGAGGGACAATTAACCCCGTGTTTTACGGCCAGGGAAAAGCGGAGCCT
The DNA here is from genome assembly GCA_004026805.1 of Lasiurus borealis. Lineage (NCBI taxonomy): Eukaryota > Metazoa > Chordata > Mammalia > Chiroptera > Vespertilionidae > Lasiurus > Lasiurus borealis. The sequence continues at coordinate 2,636 of PVJN01048493.1, forward strand.
GAGAAGGCGGTGGAGGTGGCCCAGGTCACACGGTGCGTCGGTGACAGCTGAGCTGGTAGAGGAGCGCTCTCTCCTTCCTCTCTCCTCTCTCTCTGGCCCCACGGAGGTGGGTGTGTGTGGGGGTGCCTGTATGCACACCCTCGCACGCCCACCGTCCGGCCCAAATCTGCCTTGCCAGGGGCCTCGGCCTCTGGGAGAGGCTGCAGCTGGGGTGAAGGATGGTTGTCGGGGGTGACGAGGCGGGACCTCCCAGAATCACCGAGGAGGAGGCCTCCTGGGGGCCAGCCAAGGCTCTGGGGAAACCTTTCTCTGCCGTGCGGGGCGCGCCCCACGTCTGGCAGCCGGCCAGTCAGGGCTACGCCTCTGCCCAGTGTAAGAACTCAAGAGGAGAGAGATGTGGGGTGTCTGGGGCCCCCCGACAATGTGTCCCCCTCTTCAACGGTGCCCAGCAGATGTTCCAGAAACTCCCAGCAACTGCTTCGCAGGGTGAATGATGAACCCCAACCCCTTCCAGCCCCAGGATTAGGGATGGCAACGGGATTTCCAAGCAGGAGAGGTGGGTGGCTCTGGAGAGGAAGAAGGCCTTTCCCACGGAGGATGGCAGTGACTGGGCCTAGAGAAGAAGACACAGAGGGCTGGAGCCAGGGGAGAGGGGAGAGAGGGGGTGCTGGGGCTGTTATTCAACCTCAGCTGCCAGCCCTAGCCTGTTCGGCTCAGTGGACAGAGCGCCAGCCTGCAGACTGAAGGGTCCCGGGTTCGATTCCCATCTAGGGCACAGGCTGGGGTTGTGAGCTCCATCCCCAGTAGAGAGCATGCAGGAGGCAGCAGATCAATGATTCTCTCTCATCATTGATGTTTCTCTCTCTCTCTCTCCCTTCCCCTCTGAAATCAATAAACATAGGTGTTTTTAAAAACCTCAGCTTGCAGTCTTCACCAGAAACAGACACAGGAGAAGCATGTTTGTGGCTGTGAACTGGGGCAGGTGCTTTCGTTTACAGCGGAAGGGAGCACGGTTATCTCATCGAGAGCTTCCTGCTTATACAAGGCAATGCCCCGGAGCCGGGGACAGCCCGGGGCAGTGAGGTAAAAGTGGGGTGCCATGGGCTAATATGGACCCCGGTTGCAGTTGGCTGGGACCCCAGGATTGGAAAATTAAGGCCCTGGGTTCTTCCTGTCGTCCCTGAGGCTTCTGGGCAGGAGGGTGGGGGCGCACCCAACATTTTCACTCCCGCCTCCCCTCTCGCCTCTGACCCCCTGACCCCTGCAGCCCGGCCCCGGACGGTGGCCCCGCCCCCAGCTGCAGGTTTCCCCAGCAGAAACTCCCAGGCTCCACATTGCTGGGATTTTACTAGGGCTCCCAGCTGGGTCCCACCTTTGATCTGGCTTCAAAAAATAAAGAGCAGAACCAGGAGAGCAATTTTCCCCGACCTGCTGGGGAGGGAGGCAGGCTGGAGGCAGGTCCTGACCAGCCCGGCCCCCTTCTCCTGGAGCCTGGAGTCTGAAGCCCGTGGCAGGCAGGCCGAGGGCCCCAGGAGCGCAGCCATCTGCCCTCTCCGGCCTCCTCCTTCCCTTGCTGGAGCCCTGACCTCAGGGGAGGCCTCCGTCCCCACCTCCTGCCAGCCAGCAAGAAGGACGGTGCATCTGCTCCCTGCTCCGACCTCCGGCCTCCTGGGCTGGGCTAGAGCAGGGCCCTGCTTTTGGGGGGACAGCCCTGGCCCGTTCCTGGGAGTGCCGACTGACCTCAGGGTGGGGCTTGGCAACGGGCAAGTCTGCCCACCTGACTGGGCACCTGAGACATGACTCAGTTGGCTGTCGCAGAGCCAGCTCTGGTGGTGGAAGGCTGGACGGAGGGGCGGGGAGGGGAGGTCAGGCCGGAGAGAGGTCAGCCTTTTATGGTGCTTCCTCCCCATTCCTTTCCCCCCTCCACGGTGCTCCCAGCCAGGCCCGGCCCAGGATCTCCATCTTCCGGGCCAGAAGCCCCGCCCCCTCCCAGTTCAAAGGCTCTGGCTCCTCACCTGGCCCAGATGCTTCCCGGCCCTTTTAAGTGGTGAGCGGCGCTCCCCTCCCCCACCCAGCTGAGGATCAGGGTTCTGCACGCAGGTGCAGCGGACGTGGGGGACCAGAGAGAGGGGGCGCAGAGTCCAGGGTGTGAGAGGAAGCAGACACACAGCCTTCACCCCGCTGAGCTGCTCCCAGTGACGTGGAGCCCTGGACCCAGGGCTGAGGACCCACTGGCTAATCCCCTTCCTTTGGGGCAGGGGTTCTCAACCTGTGGGTCGCGACTACTTTGGGGGTCGAACGGCCCTTTCACAGGGGTCGCCTAAGACGGTCGGAAAATGCAGATATTTACATCACGATGCATAACAGTAGCGAAATTTCGTGGTTGGGGGTCACCACCACATGAGGAACCGTATGCAAGCGTTGCGGCCTTAGGAAGGTTGAGAACCACTGCTTTGAGGGAGGGAGTCAGGGGTCCAGCCCCAGGGAAAACCCGCAGCTGGTTCATGGGCAAGGACTGAGGCTATGAATAAACAAACAAATAAATAAAAATTAAAATAAAATAACTGAGGCTATGGAGTTGGTGCCAGGCACCTTCCGCTCCTGAGAGTCCCGGGGGGAGGGGGGTGGTTCTCTGTGTCTCTGTGTCCGCACGGTGCCATCTCTGTCCCCCTTCAGGTAAGACTCCTGCCACGCCCGCACCCTGAAAGCTCTCCCACGTTGGGGGACTCTTCCAGAAGCGGCCCGAAGCCACCCACACTCCCGCTCCCACTTCCAGGCTGCATGGCTACCCCCTCCCCTCCCCTCCCCTGGCCCCAGGCCCCTCTCCCTGACCCGGGGGCAGAGAGGAGAGGCCAGGGTGGGGGAGGAAGTTGGGAGTCGCCTCGTCTGCCGGTGGGGCGGGGTCCCGCAGCGATAACCATCTTCCTGGCAGCTCCAACCTGTTCTATTGGTAAGTTGTGTGTGTGTGTGTGTGTGTGTGTGTGTGTGTGTGTGTTTTCCTGGAGGAGAAAGGTGAAGGCTTTGGCGGGCAGCGATTCTGGCTCTGAAGTGTCCTCGCGGCTCCCCAGGCCCCTCCAGACCTTGTGCAAGAGGCTGTAAATCTCTCACCACCCACAGGCCCGGGGGCGCCTGCTGCTGGGACTTTCATGTCGGGAGGTTTTATGCGATCGCTCCTCTGTCAGGCTCCACAGCGCCTGCCCGGGGCCTCTCCCCAGCCTGTAAAAAATCCAGTCCCATAAATCTTAGCTGCCCCCCTAAGGGCCAAGCAGTGTTCCTCCCACTCCACCCCCCCCTGCCCCCCGCCCCTAAGCATCTCTCCCCCACGGGAGATAGCAGAGCGGAGGCAGGAGGGCCGCGGTTGGCAGGGGTGGGGGGGTGGGAGGGGTCTGGCTGGGACCTCCCGGCCCCTGCTTCTCAGCAGCAGCTGCTGCTGCCTGGCTGACTTGGCCTTTGACCTGAAAAGTCTCCCCAAGCCGCTGCCAGCGTGGGAGAGGCTGCTGGGGGGGTCTCCGGTGGGGAGGCCCTGGGCCTCCCCAACCTGCCAGCATCCACCTGAGCCTCCTGAGACAGGTGGCTGTCTGGGTGCCAAGCCCCCGGGTGCAGGCAGAGGTGGCAGGCAGCCCAGGGACGATGATGCCGCTTCCCGGGATCAGAAAATGGGGAGCCCGAGGAAGGGGAAAGGGGGTGCTGGTGGCTGGGACCTGGAGGGGTCCCTGAGTCTCAGAGTGAAACATCGTTCTTCACGTCCCGGCCTGATGGGGGAGGCTGGACGGGCTGGGGAGGAGGGAGGCAGGCTGCAGGCCCCCGGGGTGAGTCTCAGGGCTGGGCCGGGAAGAGAGGGGTGGGCTCTTTGTGCCTGGGGACCTCTGGCTGGAGAAGTGGGACGAGGGACTGGCTGGGGAGGGAGGAGAAGGTGGGAGCCGCAGAGGGACAGCGTGTCTCCCATGGAGGAAACTGCTCACAGGTTCCCAGCGGGAGAGAGGATGCAGCCTGGGCAGGAGCCGAGAGCAGTTTGCTGGGAAGGTGAGGAGTCTGGGTTCCTGGCTCTGTCCGTCCTGGAGTCAGAGGTTCTCTGCGGTGAAAGTCAGCACACTCATCCCTCCCCCTCCCACCAGGCCCAGATTCAGCCCGACTTACATGCCATCTCCCTGTCATCACTGTCAGGCCAAGATGGCGCTCGTGGCCTCCACGTATGGAGCGCTTACTGCGTGTCAGGCACTGCTCTAAGCATGTTACCTGTACTCAACCCATTTTACAGATGAAGAAACTGAGGCCCAGGGGGCTTATTGGCTGAAAGGAGAGGGGGCCACCCAGGGTCACCCAGCTGACAATGGCACAGGCAGAGTTCCAACTGCAGCGCCTGGGTTCCCCACTGCCACCGCCCTCTACTGCCCAGGACATCCTCTGTACCCGCTCCAGACACCCCCAGAAACCAACGGGGTGCCGGCCTCTTTCCTCAGGAAAGGAGCAGGGCGGCTCCCATCGTTCTGATCCTCTCAATCCCCTTTGCTTCCTGGGGATTGCCCACCGCGGAGGCAGCCTCAGGGACGAGCGGCTGCCCCCCCCGGGTGCCCTGCTTCCGCTAGCACCCGGCAAGCACCAGGAAACTGGGCAGCAGCAAAAGTGAAACTGACTCAGCTGGTTCCTCCCCCCACCCCACCCCCCCACACACACTGAGAAATGGGGAGCAGCCTGGGCTGGACAACAACCAATTAGGCACTTTTTATTGCTCACACCGTCATAATCCCCAGCACTTGGCCAGGATGAAGAAGAGGAAATGGGAGAGGATGGAATTCCAAGGTGCTCCTCAGCCCTTCCCCCGCGCCAGGTGGGAGAGCCCGATGCCATCCGGGAGAACTCCCCCAAGAGGGGGGCTGCAGGCCTGGCCTTGGGGTCTCCTGAGCGCCCTTCCACATCAGGAAGGCGGTTTCACCCGGCTGGTGTGGCTCAGTGGTTGGCCCATGAACCAGGAGGTCACGGTTCAGGGCTTATGCCCAGGTTTCGGGCTCCATCCCCAACAGAGGGCGTGCAGGAGGCAGCCCACTGATGATTCTTTCTTGTCATTGATGTTTCTCTCTCTCTCTCCTTCTCCCTTCCTCCCTCTGAAATAAATAAAAACATATTTTTTAAAAAGAAAGAACCCAGGGGCCAAGACCGGTTTGGCTCAGTGGATAGAGCGTCGGCCTGCGAACTGAAGGGTCCCGGGTTCGATTCCTGTCAAGGGCATGTACCTTGGTTGTGGGCACATCCCCCATGCAGGAGGCAGCTGATCGATGTTTCTCTCTCATCGATGTTTCTAGCTCTCTGTCCTTATCCCTTCCTCTCTGTAAAAAATCAATAAAATATATTTTAAAGAAAAAGAAAGAAAGGAGTTTCTCCTGTCCTTTGTTCCAACAACTCAGAAAAGAAGAGGAACCGTATCTCTGTTTGTTCCCAGATCAGAGTCAGCAGGAAGCAGGGTACCCACACAGATAGGAGGCCTCTCTGGCACCCCTCTGCGTGTTGGTCAGGGGTCCGAGGATTACAGGTTTCTCTGGCACAATCTGACTTGTCTCTCAGGCCAGTGGCTCTCAGAGGACGGTGGTTTTGTCTCCTTCGGACTGAACACTCCTCCAGACGGTGTCTTCCAAGAAAGGGCCTTGCCTGCCTTGCCCCCGGGCCCTCCCTTCAGTTGCCCAGGGCAGGGCTTTGCCCACTGAGGGTCAGTCCTGCTGTCCATGGAACAGTGACTCTGGCCTTGACCCAAAGGGGTCCACATCCTGGTTAGGAAGTGCCACCGTTAGCCTTTCAGAACCTTTGTGTCCTCACCTGTAAAATGGGGTAATAAGAGAGCCCACCTCCAGGTGAGGGGGGAAGGGGAGGGCCTGGCCCCCCGCTAGGCCTCTGCCAATGAGAGCTCTTCCAAGCCTTTGGGGAGTCTGAGGCTCCTTCCTGGGGAGCAGCTTTCTGCTCAGCAGAAAACAGGGCGGGACCCCAGCAGCCCAGGCATCGAGGGGTGGCCCTCAGGATGCCAGGGCCAGCAGCTAGCTGGCCTGGAGGCTCTGTGAGGGGTGTCTCTGGCTGAGACCCAGGTGGACAGGTGAGGTCCATTATCCATAAGAAGGAGCAAGGCGGGCCGTGGTCAGCATGGCCGCCTCGGAGACTGGGAGCGGCGGGGAGCACAGCCATACACGTGGGCATCAGGCCAGGGCAGAGCGGACGCAGTGGGGACGGCCTCTCCGAAGACCAGGCCGGAGCTTAGTGGCTTCTGGGCCAGGTCGGCAGTGGTTTCGAGCCCCACAGAGATGCTGGGCGGGCTGGGCAGGGGCTGGCGGACAGACACAAGGACCTCTCCCAGATGCTGGGTTCCAACATCTGGAGGAGGAGAGAGGAGAGCAGGAGAAAGCACACCCAACCTGTCTTCTCTGCCAGGTTAGAGACACGCCTCTCTCCTGGGGAGGAAGAGGGAGGTTTGGGGGACATGGCAGCTGCTTCGAGGGGGCGGAGGCACTGCCTCCCCAGCCAGCTCTCCCCGGAGCCTGGACCCCGGGTGGGGCTGAAGGTATTGACTCCTGGCCTGGAGCCAGAGCCAGCAGGCAGGTGGGGCCGGCAGGGGAAGAAGGAAGGAACACCGTGACCTTACAGAGGAGATAGCCCAGACCCCCGAGGGCCCCCGGGAATGGGGCCCCGGGGGCAGCAGCCAGTGGAATGGGGAAGTGCAGGCGGGAGGAGGGGCTCTGGAATTTTGGGGGAAATCTGGGAGGAAAAGGCTCTCCTCTTCCCTTCCCAGTTGCAAAGGAGAAGTCGCCTCCTTGGGAAAGCCTCTCTCTACCCCTGCTGCTGGCTCCTCCCCTCCCTTCCAGTGCTGGGGGTCCTGTGACCAGGCTGCAAGTGAACCCCAAAGAAGAAGACAGTCATGGGGCAGGTAGTCAGAGAGGGGAGACGTGGGTCTGGGCCACAGAGACTTCCCAGTCTGATGGGGAAGATAGGACGCATTCCAGAGCCTTCCTCCGAGTCCAAGGGACGAGGGAGGACAGATAGGGAGTGAATGGACCTGCTGGGGTGTGTGAGGTGGCAAGAGCATCTAGGGAAGGGCTGGGGGCAGCTGCTGGGAAAAGCTTCCCGGAGGAGAATGTGCCACAGACGAAGCGAGAAGCTGTGCCCATTGATGCAGAGAAGAAACTGCCCGAGACTCTACAGCAAATCTGAGCCAGGATTCTAAGTCCTCCTTTTCCCCCCACGTCCACTCCCTGACCCTCCCCCCCCCGTCCCCCAGGTTTTGGGGAGGGTGCCAGGGCAAAATGCAGAAGGTGGAGGAGGCGGCGGAGGGCTAAAAGACGGGCAGGGAAGGGGTGAGTGGGAGAGGGAGGGGAAGCGTGTCATTTCGGTGAAATTTCTCCCTGGCCCATGGATGACCCAGAGCCACTTAAAGGGAAAGGAGAGAGAGAGAGAGAGGCCAGTTGAACAGGTCCCGGTGGCCGCAGTGAGTCAGGGTGCCGGCCGTCTGATCCTCGGAGCCAAATCTCCAATCTCTGGGGCTTTAAAGGCTCCTGGTGTCTGGCCTCAAAGCCACTGCAGAGTCGTGATCTGCCCCCTCCCTCTCCTCCCGCCCCATTCGCTGCTCTCTGATCTCTGACCCCGAGCCTGAAGGACCCCTTCTCCCCGGGGGGCTGAGTCTCTTCTCCCCCTTACTCAAATTTGGGGAAGACATGGATTAAAAAAAAAATGGCAGGAGGAAGGGGCGATGCAGCTGGGCCCAGGGCAGAGGGCGGGGGGGGGCCGGGGGGACAGAGAAATCAGCACCGTACAGCTAATGGGAGGTCTGGCTGCTGGTCCCCCTCCAATAGCCACCGTGGAATTTAACCCTTTGCCAGGAGCGGGCCTGTGTGGAGCGTGTGGGGAGAAGGTGAAGGTGGAGAGGAGGAGAAATTCCTATGGGGCCCCAGAGCCCCTTGATGTGGGTGCTAATCGCCACGAGAGGAAGTTAATTAGAAGGAAATCCTACAGCGGGGACAGGACCCTTCAGCTCTGCGGAGTGTGACCCTGTGGGGACATCAGGGAATTCCCATCAGCCCCTGCTCTGGATAGGTCCCAGTCAGGTCAGCTCAGGGGGTCTCTCCTTGGGCATTTTCTTTAAAAAAATATTATATATTATTGATTTCAGAGATGAATGGAAACAGAAAGAGAGATATAAAAATCAATGGTGAGAGAGAATCATTGAGTGGCTGCCTCCTGCACACCCCCTCCTGGGATATGCCCTTGACCAGAATCTGACCCGGGACCCTTCAGTCTGCAGACTGACGCTCTGTTCATTGAGCCACACTAGCCAGGGCTCCTCGGGCATTTCCCAAGTCAAGATGCTTCTCCCCACCACCACCACCCCCAACCTCTCAGTAGGAAGGATCTAGATGGCCCAGGTCAGTGGTCGGCAAACCGCGGCTCGCGAGCCACATGCGGCTCTTTGGCCCTTTGAGGGTGGCTCTTCCACAAAAGGCCACGTGCGGGCGCGCACGTACAGTGCGATGGAAACTCCGTGGCCCGTGCGCAGAAGTCGGTTCTCGGCTCTCCAAAGCCATCTCCATCGCTGCTCTGTTGGTATTTGGCTCTGCTGACGAATGAGTTTGCCAGCCGATCCCTGGCCGAGGCCATCCTCCTGTCCCGGGCACATTCATGGGGGTGGGTCTCCCTGGCAGAGCCAAAGGCTCCTGGCAGCCCATCTGCGCCAGGATGGGGCACTGGGGGGGGAATGAGAGGGGAGGACAAAGAAGGGAGGTGTGCTGTTCGTTCTGCTGGAGGAGAGGGGGGAAGAGGGTGTCTCTGGAGCCCCTGGACATCTCCCCGGCTCCCCGCGCTGGCACCGCAGGCCTGCGCCCAGCTGACGGGGGGAGCTCGGAGCCTGGCTGAGCCCCAGTCCAGGAGGGAGGGAAGCCAGTAGCGAGGGGGTGGGATGTCTCTTCCGCCTGGTAGATTAGTGACTCTGAGACAGGAGAGGGCCTGTCACCAGGCCCATAAATAAAGCATCTGCGTCTCTCCCTCCATCTGTGTTTATCTGTCTGGCCTCCAGTTTCCGGGAGAGATGTCTCCGCACCCCCGGCATCAAACGCCTGGCGCTGGGCGGGGGGAGGGGCGGCTCCCTCCCTTGGCCTCCGCTCTCAACCTGTTTCTGCTTCCTCAAACCCCTTCCTCTCCCCCCTCTCCCCCGATTCCCAGGGGCCTCCTGGGCCCGGTGGGCAGGGCAGGTGGGGCTGAGAGCCTGGTCGGGGGGTCTCTGTCAGACAGCTCTGCCAGCTCCTACCTGTGCCCATCCTCTGTGGACTCCAGAGAAGGTGCCCTGGGGCCTGGAGGGAGCGGAGGGGAGGACTCACAATGCGGGGAGCAGCCCCAGGAGAGGGCGGCAGGCTGGCTCCGTGGTGATGCGGAGGGACCGGGAGAGGGACCCTCAGGCAGAGGGCCTGGTGGAGGCCCGACTCCTCCCAGGATGTAGCAGCCACGGGGATAAGACACGGCCTCTCCCCGTCCCACCTCTGCTGCCTTTTCCTCTCAGCACCTCCTCCCCTCTCTCTGCCTTCTTGGCCCTCAGGAACTCGAGGCTATTCCTAGACCCCAGGACAAGCCACCAGGGCTTTTCTTTATTATTATTATATTTTGTTGATTTTTTACAGAGAGGAAGGGAGAGGGATAGAGAGAAACATGGATGAGAGAGAAACATGGATCAGCCGCCTCCTGCACACTTCCTACTGGGAATGTGCCTGCAACCAAGGTGCATGCCCTTGACCGGAATCGAACCTGGGACCCTTCAGTCCACAGACCGACCTCTATCCACTGAGCCAAACCGGTTTCAGGGCTTAAGTGTGGTCCCCAGGCTGCTTGCATCAACATCCCGAGAAAGGGAGGGGGAATATGCTTGTGTGAATGCACATTCCCGAGCCCCGCAGACGTACAGAGACCCGAGGGGCTCCGGACCATTCGTGTTAACGAGCATCAGGTGACGCCTTGCAGTGCAGGCCAAGGACGGCCCCCTCCTGCTGTCGGAGGGCAGGCTCTCCTGTGCTTTGCATTCTTGCAGCCCAGCACAGTGCCTGGGACATGGCACATGTTCCATTCCACAGACACAGCTGACCGAATGCATTTCTAGGCCGTGGGTGCCCTTCTTCCACGCCAGCCTTCTCCCCTGCCCTCTCCCACAGCCCCATCTCGAGTTCTTGCTTTCTGTTGAGAGAACCCCCAGTGCCAATTGCTACAGGCGATCCCCCCATGTCACATGGCACCGCACCCACAGAAACACTGTGAAGGTAGGGATTGTGGGGGCCAGGCCAGGTGGGCAGGCGTCTCTCACTGGGGCAGGTGAGGCCCCTCGGCTCTCCCCTGATGCCACAGGAGAAACCATCTCCACACCCACCCCCAGGGAACAGTGGTGGGTCCAGGGCTCTGAGCCCGGGGCCAGGAGTGGCAGGAGTTGGGGAAGGAGAAACTCATAGAGAAGGAGAAACCCAAGAGCCGCCACCTTCGAACCTGAGGGTTTCCCAAGGAGCAGGCCGTCCCAGCAGGAATGTGTGCGGCCTCTTCTCCTCTCTAAGCCTCCGTCTTCCTGGATTCAAAGGAGCCCCTCTCCAAAGAGGGCCTGGGCGTCCCGTGTGGCTGCCTCTGTGCCTCTGGTGTGCACGGCCTTGCTTGGGCTGGACACAGTGTGGTAGGCAAAGGAATAGAAAGTTGGGGGGCTCCAAGGTAAGGAGTCTGTCAGAGGTGAAGGCAAGAGAGGATGTGGAGGAGAGAAGCACAGGAGGGTACCTGCAGCTACAGGGAGGTCCCCCCTCCTCCAGGCACAGCCTGATGGCCTCCCCAGCTCTGGCAGAGAAGGCGGCCTGGGCCTGTAGGAGCCCAAGCATTGCAGGCCCCGGGAAGGGAAGGGAAAGGAGCGGGGGACCGAGGTGTTCTGGGGTCAGGACAGCTCTGAGGAAGGGCAGACAAGCAGGGTGCTAGGACCCCTGGGGGGTGGCAGGAGCCTGGGAGCCAGATCGAGATGATGGAGGCCGGAGGTTCGGGAGAGGAGGAGGAAGAGGGGACACAGATGCCAGAGCATTCTGAGGAAGGAAGAGGCACGGTCAGCGCGGCAGGAGAGGGAGTTGAGGGGCAGCTGAGACTGGGACAATGGAGACGGGGAGGCAGCCACCTGGTTGCCCCCTGGGGTCGGTGGAGTGTTTCCTGCTGAACTCGGGCCGCGCCCTCCGCCTCAGAGAGAAGTCCTAAGCGGACGGTGGAGCACAGGCCCACCCTATGGGCGCCCTCCGACCCCAGGACACAGCCAGGTCTTGGGGGGAAGCCTGCCATCTATCGAAGGGCGCAGCCTCCTGGCCTCCGGCCTCCAGTGGCGGAGGGGGCACACCTCTTACTATCCACATGGGCCTTTCAGAGAGGGAGGGACCCCAACACCAAGCAGCAATCAGCTCATCGGGGCTCAGAGGCCAGGCTTTCTGAAGTGGAGCTGGGGAGAGTTTTTTTTTTAATATATTTTATTAATTTTTCACAGAGAAGGGAGAGGGATAGAGAACCAGAAACATTGATGAGAGAGAATCAATTAGCTGCCTCCTGCACACCCACTGGGTGGGGATGTGCCCACAACCAAGATACACACCCCCGACCGGAATCGAACCTGGGACCCTTCGGTCCGCAGGCCAACGCTTTAACCACTGAGCCAAACCGGCTTCGGCTGGAGAGAGGTTTTGAAGAGGGAGAGAGAGGGGGGGGGAGGGATTCCTCCTCCTTTGGCCTGGAGCAGTGGGCGGAGGAAGGGGGTGAGCTGGTGAGGATGAAGAGGGGCAGATGGCACAAAGGCCTCTGGGCAGAGACTCTGGACCGGCTTGGTGCCGGGGAAGACTCCCCGATCCCAGAGGTGGTCCTTCTGCATTCAGGGGGCCGCTCAGAGGAGAAATGACTGGACCAGGATGACCCCGCTCCTTGGAGGCAGAGCTCAGCCCAGAGACCAGATTGGCGGGCTCCTCTCCCGCCCCTCCCCCTGCTGGCTGGCGTGCTGACAATCTGGGGCTGTTAGCCGAGGGCTCCTAGTGCGGGGTGGGGGGCCTTCCCGGCGGGCTGTTGGAACCGGGGAAAGTACCCGCCTCTCGAGGCCTCTTTTTTCCCATCTGTACTTGGGGCTCTTTCATCTCCGGAGGGGAAAGTCCTTTGCAGGAAGATCCCAAATGAACGGGCGAGGTCTTGGAGGGACCTGCTAGCCGGTTTCCTGCAGCCAAGAGGGGTGGCTGCGGCAGGAGAGGGAGGACGGCAGAGGCTGGGGTACCCCCAGCGGACCCTGCGTGCTGGACTTCCCAAAGGACCCAGTCTGAGGATTTGGGGGGTAGGGAGTAGGGGGAGAGGAAGTAACTACTTTGCATGTGATTTACATGTCAATGGTGTGAACGCCAGGCCTGGCCGCTCGCTCTGGAATCTCCCTGGCTCCTGCTCCCTCCTCTGTGGTTTCCCCACCTGTCTGAGGGCCTCCTGGTTGCCAGTTGTGTGGCCACGCTGGGGAAAGGGGTGTGGGGAGGTGGGGGTGGGGGGGTGGGGTTCAGATGTTGGCCACTGGCTTCCCCAGGACCAGCCAAGGGCCTGCTTGCCCGCCTCTCCTGGGCCTTAATCGCCTCACTGCCGCGGGGTGCCTTGGGGGGGGGGGCTCCCCGAACCCCGAGGCCTTGTGGGAGGCTCCAGACTGGCTGCAGGCCTCCCACCGCTCAGCCTCTCCAAGCGGGGAGCCCAGCGGGAGTCCCTCGGGCCCTCCCCCCGGGCGGCCTGGGGCTGGCGAGAGTGGTCCCTGCACCCCTACCCTCCTCGCCCTCTGCAGAGGCCCGGGCCTGGGCGGCAGTGGGCCGGCAGAGGGCTGTCCCCTCCCACTGGAGCCAAATAATTGCCTCCTGCTTTGTTGTGTGGTGTCTGGGGCCCGGGGCCTCTCATTTGTGGGGACGTGCTGTGGCGAGAGC
>PVJN01048494.1:0-15584 GCA_004026805.1 Lasiurus borealis
CTCACATGGAGGAGACAGGTCACAGCAGGGGAGCACAATTGGGGGCAATCAGGCCCTGGCAGAGGAGGGCAGTTGGGGGCTATCAGGCCTGCAGGGGAGGACAGTTGGAGGCAATCAGGCTGGCAGGGGAGAGCAGTTGTGAGGGATCAGGCCCTGGTAGGAGAGGGCATTTGGGGGCAATCAGCCTGGCATGGGGGGGGCAGTTGGGGGCCATCAGGCCAGCAGGGGAGGGCAGTGGTGGGTGATCAGGCCAGCAGGGGAGGGCAGTTGGGGACAAGCAGGCCAGCAGGCAGAGTGGTTAGGGGCAATCAGGCAGGCAGGCTGATAAGTGGTTCGGAGCCAGTGATCCCAGATTTTGAGAGGGATGCCCAACTATCAGACATCCCCCAAAGGGTCTCAGATTGGAGAGGTTGCAGGCTGGGCTGAGGGACACCCCTCTCCCCATGCACAAATTTCATGCACTGGGCCTCTAGTACAAGTATAAAGCACTAATATAGACCCAAACTATTTTCAATCAGGACTTCATAACTAAAGAACTCTTCTACTAGGAAGGGAGATGGTGTTTTTTCAGGAAGGCCCTATTCCTGCTCTACCCCAGCATAACCTTATACACATAAGCAAAGAGGTTGTGCTTTGTCCAACTAGAGCTTCTGCTTTGCCATGATGGTAGAAGAGGACTGTGTTTCTATAGGTCTAGAAGAGAGGTAGAGAGAGGATACCAGGACTACTACTTAGCGTTAGAGTGTAATTTATAAAAGAAGATGAAGAGGAATGAGAGGAAGGAGACAGGGACTGGGATAGGGAGAGGAGAGGGGAGGGGAGAAGCAGGAGGAGGAAGAGAAGTGGAGAATTCTCTTTTCCACCATGCCAAGTGCTCTTTCTAAATCAATATGCATATGCATAGAATCAGCTACCTGTTTGAATAGAGCAGGGGGGGGGGGAGGCTGGAAAAAATACAGGGAGAATAAAAACAGATTAGCATCTCAAATACTATCCCTGCCACATGCATATTCTAGGCAGTGGAGACCTGATAAAAATATTACAAGTAGGATCATCCAAAAATAAAGAGGAGAGATAAAATTTTATACCCCTCCCAAGGATACTTTAAAAATTAGAAAACCTAGACAAACTTAGATATAAATATCTTTTTTAAAAACATCCTCACCCAAGGATATTCTTCCTTTGATTTTTAGAGATAGGGAAAGTCAGAGAGAAGTATCAATGTGAGAGAAATACATTAATTGGTTGCTTCCTGCATGAGCTCCTCTCAGTGCCCTGGGCCAGGGAGGAGTCTGCAACCCAGGTACCATGCCCTTGACTAGAATCGAACCCAGGACCCTTTAGTCCACAGGCAGATGTTCTAGCCAGTGAGCGAAACTGGCTAGGGCTAAGTATTTTTAAAAAAAGAAATAAAATATATTTACATGAGCTTTAATCCTCAACAATTTCTAAAATCTCTGAAACAGAAATACTATTTTATATAAAGCTGTCTCCATTTACATATAAAAATAACCATAATGAAAATAACACTGAGATTTATAGTGCTTTCTCACTGTAAATTTTTTTTCAGCTTTGTATGTGCATAACTTCTCATAACCCTAAAAACAACCTGAATAGGCCAATATTCCTAATTTATAGTGGAGGAGGCTGAGTCTCATAGAGGTTATGTACTTGCTCAAATTCATAGAGCTCATTACTAAACCCAGGTTCTCTGATTTCAAATCCTATCTTTTTCTAGGATCCTATGGTGCCTCCAATCTGTTTTAACTGAGGCCAAGAAATGCAGTTTAACTTTTAGATGCAAAAAAGATGAGTTAAATTTTGCCTTGAGAAAATACTACCATATTTATAAGCAAAAGTTCTTTTCTTTTTGGCTGCCTCTCACAGATTTTAGCATTTCCATGCCTGTTTGTAAGACAAAGTGCTAAAGCAGGTATCAAAAGTTGACTGGAGACCGGTTTGGCTCAGTGGATAGAGCGTCGGCCCGCGGACTGAAAGGTCCCGGGTTCGATTCTGGTCAGGGGCATGTACCTTGCTTGTGGGCACATCTCCAATAGGGGGCATGCAGGAGGCGACTGATTGATGTCTCTCTCTCATCGATATTTTTGACTTTCTATCCTTCTCCCTTCCTTTCTGTGAAAAATCAATAAAAATATATTAAAAAAAAAAAGTTGACTGGAGAATCCAAGATGGCTGCATAGGTAAACACGTACACTGCTGGCTCACACAACAATTTCAAACTACAACTAAAAGACAGAATGGACATCATCCAGAACCACAGGAAAGCTGGCTGAGTGGAAGTTCTACAATCAGAAGGAAAGAGAGGGGCTCACAGAGACTGAGAGGAGCTGCAAAAAGCTGAGGTATGGAGATACATGCGTGGAGAGAGTGGGTACCTGAGAACCTGGCTGGCTTTCTCTGGCGGGAGGGAGATGGAGACTCTCAACGGCATTGAACCCTTTATCCTACTACACTAAACCCCAGATCCAGCCGAAACTCATATCGGGGGAGTTTGGACTGTGAAAAGGGAGAAGTGCATGGAAATTTAGGGGAGTCGCAAAAGATCAGAAGTCCGGTGATGCGCACGGCACTGCGCGCAGAGGATCGACTGCTGATTGTGCCGCTGGCTTTCATGAGTGGACAGGAGACAGACCCTCCCAACTGCGCCACCTCTAACATCACTAAACCCCAGTTTCGGGCGAAACCCTGGGGACCCAGACTCATATGGTCCTGGAGCACAGGGGAGCCGGAGGGTCAGCAGTCTAGAGGCACGGTGAG
The DNA here is from genome assembly GCA_004026805.1 of Lasiurus borealis. NCBI lineage: Eukaryota > Metazoa > Chordata > Mammalia > Chiroptera > Vespertilionidae > Lasiurus > Lasiurus borealis. The sequence continues at coordinate 2,779 of PVJN01048494.1, forward strand.
AGAGCGTGCACGCACAGGTACCACTCCAGCGATTACCCAGTCACGTGAGACTCAGGGGCCATGGAGGGTGGGGCCCACTGAAAGGGAAGGCAGTCCCTTAAGCCCTGAGACTCCACCCATCCCAAGCTCAACAGAGAGGCTTCTGCAGGTTTGCAAGTCTGGTATCATAAGGCTGAATCCAACACATAGTGAAAATGCCGAGACAAGGAAAGGGATCACAAACAAAAGAAATGGAGGAAAACAAACAACTGGATATAGAGTTCAAAACCATGCTTATAAGGTTTTTCAAGAATATCCTAGAAAAGTTGGATAAAGTTAGCGAGACCCAAGAGGAGATGAAAAAGAACCAACTAGAGATGGAAAAGGACCAGCTGGAAATTAAACATACACTGACTGAAATAAAAAAAACATACAGAGACCTAACAGCAGACTAGAGGAAGGCAAGAATCAAGTCAAAAATTTGAAATATAAAGAATCAGAAAACACTCAACTGGAAAAGCAAGAAGAGAAAATAATCCCAAAACGTGAAAATAATGTAAGGAGCCTCTGGGACAGCTTCAAGCATACCAACATCAGAATTGTGGGGGTGCCAGAAGAAGTGAGAGAGCAAGATACTGAAAACCTACTTAAAGAAATAATGACTGAAAACTTCCCACATCTTGGTCAAAGAAATGGACTTACAAGTCCAGGAAGCACACAGAACCCCATATAAAAAGAATCCAAAGAGGACCACACCAAGACACAACATAATTAAAATACCAAGAGCAAAAGAAAAAGAGAGAATATTAAAAGCAACAAGAGAAAAACAGTTCATTATCTACAAGGGAGCACCCATATGACTGTCAGCTGATTTCTCAACAGATACAATGCAGGCCAGACGGGAGTGGCAAGAAATATTCAACGTGATGAATAGCAAGAACCTACAACCAAGAATACTCTATCCAGCAAAGTTATCATTCAGAATTGAAGGGCAGATAAAGAGCTTCACAGATAAGAAAAAGCTAAAGGAGTTCATCAACTCCAAACCAGTATTATATGAAATGCTGAAAGGTACTCTTTTAGAAGAGAAAGAAGAAAAAGGTAAAAGATAAAAAATTGTGAACAACAAATACGTATCTATCAACAAGTGAATCTAAAAATTAAGGGAATTAAAAATTTGATCAACAGAATAAACTGGTGAATATAATAGAATCAGGAGCACAGAAAGGGAGTGGACTGATAATTCTCAGGGGGAAAGGGGTGAGGGGTGTACAGGGAGAGACTGGACAAAAATCTTAAACCTATGGATGAGTTCAACGGGAGGAAGGTAAGGGTAGAAGGAAGGGTGGGAGCCTGCTGGAGGGGAGCTATGGAGGAGAAAAAAGAAACAAATGTAATAATCTGAACAATAAAGATATAATTAAAAAAAAAAGTTGACTGACTCACAGTTTCTATAAGACAACCACAATAAAGTCAAGAAGGCAGACACTGAGACAGTTAGATATCAGTCTCTGTGTGTGCCCTAGTGGTACAAACTAACTGCTATGAGATAGCAATCCAGGGAGCAATTGGCATTACCTTCTATGGTGTTGGAAGAGGGATAAGCATTGAGAAAAGCTTCACATCACACATGACATAGCATCTGGCATTAAAAAACGATAGGATTTTGTCATGAAGAGGGAGGCATAGAACAGCTTGAGCAAAGCAAGAAAGAGTCCAGGTGAGTGTGTTCTCAGGAGTCCAGTGAGGCTGGATGTCAGGGAAAAGGTAAGGGAGTGGTAGGAGGTCAGATGAGCCTGTGATGCTCGTGTGTTTGGCTTTTATCATGTAACAACTAGGTACACTTCCATGTCCTATTTATCTTTGTATCACTAGCACTCAACATATTAATCATAAAATACAGCTAGCTCAATTTTCATGTATATTTGTTGGATTTACCGTGTGTTTAAACAAGAGAGGGAGTGTCAGGATCAGATACGAGTTTTAGGAAGCTCACTTTGCTTATGGTAAAGGTTATAGGTATAGGTGTGGACTAAGTGACAGGAGATGAATGTAGAAGTTGGGAGACTTTAAAATGTAAGAATGAAGAAAAGACACAATTGAGAAACACTGGTAGAGCTAAGAGGACCTGACGTATGTTTAAGTGGGGGAGAGAGAATACCTCAAAGTTTAAAAATTTTTTAAAATTTTTCAGTAATATTCAGTGTGATTTTTTAAACTGATTTGTGGGGGAGAGAGGTACACACACACACAAACACACACACAGGAACACTTACTTTTTGTTCCATTTATTTATGCATTCATTGGTTGATTCTTATATGAGCCTTGACCAGGACCGAACCTGAAACCTTAGTGTATGGAATGACGTTCTAATCAACTGAGCTACCCAGCCAGGGCCTCAATATGATTTTATATTAGTTTCAGGTGTACAGCATAGTAGTCATATAATAATACACTTTATAAAATGTTCCTCTGACATTTCTAGTACCCATCTGGTACTATACATAATTATTATGATACTATTGATTATATTCCCTATGCTATACTTCACATCCTCTTGACTATTTTGTAGCTATTAATTTGTACTTCTTAATCCTTCACCTTTTTCACCCAGCCCACCAACCCCTCTCCTCTTTGGTAACTGAACCTGGAACATTTTTTTAAAAACATATTTTTATGGATTTCAAAAAAAAGGAAGAAAGAGAGACAGAAACATCATTGATGAGAGAGAATGATTGGTTGGCTGCCTCTTGCACACCAGGGGGCTGAGCCCGCAACCTGGGCATGTGCCCTTGGCTGAAATGGAACCCAGGCAGACGCTCTAATACTGAACCAAACCAGCTAGGGCTGGACCCCAAACTGTTAATTGCAGTAATGTTTTTGCTCATATGGGACAGACTTTTGAGGCTTATATTGGTGAATGCGTTACAATCCTTCAGGCTCTGTCTCAGAGAACTTGAAGTAAATAGTTATTGATTGTAAGTTATGAATTCACAGAAAATTAGGAGGAAATATTTAATTAACAGTGCCTTCCTTGTTTGGCTAAAAGGCTTCTTCAGACAATAAAGAAAATATCTAATTTGACAATTTGGAAGTTAGAAAATGGTTCTTCATGGTACTATAATATGAAGATACTCGTATGCATTGGATAATTTGTTCTACTATAGCTTGATAATTAAGTCCTTAAATACTCTTTCAAATGCGGCATTATAAAAAGAATGAGTAAACTAGAGTTAGGAACATTTAAAATGATGCTAATGTTTTTTCCCCCACACTGCTCAAAGAAAATCTAGATAAAAAATTATAAATTAATGGACCCATATATAGAATATTATGTAGTTTACAGAGCAATATTTTAAAATTGAATATAGAAAACGACCAACCATGATCCTGGACAGGAAAATCAATTATTATTCTTAAACTAATTTATGGGTTTAATAAAATTCTAATAAAAAATGCTAGCAGATATTTTTGAAACTTTATAAAATCATTCTAACATTCATCTGAAGAAGCCAAGAAAGTCCTAAAAAATTAGAATAATGAAGGGACATTTATTAGATGTACCATTTATTAAAATACACCATAAAAGTTGCAATGATTAAAACATTCCTAGCTCAGAAATTAGTAAGTAGATCCATTGACCAGAAAAAGAACATTCTTAATTTGCATATAAGAATTTATTACAAGAAAAAATCAGTATGTGAAAAAGTATTTTTAATAGGGATTTGTGGCTATTTAAAAAAATTAAAGTCAGATACTCATTTAATATCTTATTTTGTATAAGAAATCAAAATAGTAAAAATGTAGTTTAGTTTCATTATATTTTTAAATACTTTAATCACAGCTTAACATTTTAAAACAAATGATATTTTCTTCTTCACTTTAGTAGTATACTGAAGCAATACAAAAGCTGTTTTGCTAACTTTTAGAAAACATCATTATAATATGTGTTCACATGAAAATTGCTATAAACTATATCTTTTCTTTTTTCCCTCATAGCAAGATAATAGACCAACTTCAAACATATGGAAGCATTTCTGCAGTTATTTCAAGGAGAAAAAAATCTAATTTTCAAGTAATGTCAAGCAAAATATGCACTTCCAAATACTATCAGAATGACCAAACATACCCTTGTTTTTTGAAATGTTTATAAAAAACTCATCTCAAATGGAGCAAATGTTTTGTTTTCAGATATCCTCAAATGTCATTTTAAAAACTCTAGAAATACAAAAATCAACCACAGAAATAACACATAAAGAAAACTGATTAGACAAAAACTCCAAGGAATGAATATTATACTCAAAGGGTTTTAAAGAATTCTCCCCCGCCAAGACCAGTTTGGCTCAGTGGATAGAGCATCGGCCTGTGGACTGAAAGGTCCCAGGTTTGATTCCTGTTGGGGGCATGTACCTTGGTTGCTGGCACATCTCCAGTGTGGGGCGTGCAGGAGGCGGCTGATCGATGTCTCTCTCTCATCGATGTTTCTGACTTTCTATCCTTCTACCTCTCTGTAAAAAATCAATAAAATATATTTTTTTAAAAAGAATTCTCTCCATCCCCATTCTTCTTCCCTTAGATTTATAGCTCTCTATCTACCCTGTAATTATATTGTTTCTAAACTCTGCTTCTTTTAAAAAAATTATTTTCATTGTTGAGAGTATTAGAGAGGTCCCCCATTTTCCCTCCTTTGACCCTCTTTCCACCTGTTCCCACTCTAACCTAGGCTTTCAGGACACTATTGTCTGTGTCCATGGGCTATGCATATTAGTTCTTTGGTTAATCTCTCCTGCCCCCCTTCCCTCTGAGATCTGTCAGTCTATCCCATGCTCCCACGTCTCTGGGCCATTTTGTTAAAGTATGGTTGGCATACAATATTATACTAGTTTCTGGTGTTTTTAGATCTATGCTGGCAATGTAGATGACAAGTCCAAAAAGATAATTTTCTTTGTTCAAATATAGCATTGATGGATTCTTCTGCTCTCTAGTTCTGCCTGTTTCTCAGAAACTGGCCCAAACCACATAAATGAATAACTTCAACACAGCTGCAGAATGTTCAGCAACAGTAATATTAGAGGTGGAATAACAGGCACACAGACTAGTGCTGTCAGAAGTAAAATACCACTGGGAAAGTGAAATTCCATTTAGGGTCAGTATTATCCAAGGATTTTCCACTATCTACTTCCATTCTAATCCCTAGATTTAGGTCTATGAATGTACAAGTAAAAGATGACCCAGGATGTGAATAAAGACAAGAGAGAAAAATCTTGGTTTCCCAAGGTTGGATATCTCCATAGCTGAATTATGAAGACAGAAATTCTGGGTGATTAATTCAGGAAACAGAAGCTGTCTATGCTCATGATAACATCAAATTGTGCAATAAAAAATAAGAGACAGAAGGGACAGGAACCTGTATCAAAGGAAATTGACCAGTGCCAGGGAGACCTTTCAGTATTGGGGAGTCTTAACCAATGTGCTGCTATAGGGGCAAATATATATATATATATACATATATACATACACACACACATACACACACACACATATGTATATATGTGTGTGTGTATGTGTGTGTGTGTGTGTGTGCATATATATATATCCCCTTTCACTGTGAGAGTTCCTTTCCTTTCCCAAGAGACCTCAAATCTGGGAGAATTTCTTTCCTTTGTTATCCACCTGCACATATGACGTATCTGAAATATTGTTGAGCCTTCTCTCCCAGGGCATATCACAGCTCTCTCTTATAATAAGGCACATCTTTATTCATGGTCTTTGGGGTTTTGATTTCTACTTCTGGACCACAAGTGCAACCCTAAAAACTGGATTCTAAATTTTTCTCCCAGGAAGGAGGATAAATCCTTCACAGAAAACTGAATGTCGAAATGAGTACAAACTTCAGTGAGACTGGGCAGCCTGATCTTTCTTCCCTTGTCTGAAAAGAAAATCTTTGGTTATATACCTAACATGAATAAGATTTAACAGCCATTCCATGTATAAAACTAGGAAAACATGTGAGAAAATTATTCATTTTGAGTTACAGCAAACCAGGCATCTGCCATTTGGTCCAAAGCCAGTTACTTTTCCATGGCTAATTATATATTGAGCTATACTAGGTACTGCATTGAAAAAATAAAATATTGACAACTTTCCTTTCTTCTCTTTCCCTCCTTTCAAGCCTCCCTTCCTTTTCCCTGGCTCCCCGCTCCCTTTTCTCTCTCTACCTCTATTTATATATAACTAGAGGCCCAATGCATGAAATTTGTGCAAGGGGCTTGGCTCCCTGCCACTGCGGACGCCACCTCTGCCTGGGCCCTCACCTGCTGCAGAGGCTGGGGCTTCTGCCTTGGCTCCTGCTGCCATAGAGGCCGCCTCCTCTGCCTTGGCCCCCACGGCCCTGGCTTCATCCGGAAGGTCATCCGGAAGGATGTCTGGTCTAATTGCCATATTATGCTTTTATTGTTATAGGTTGCACACTGGCAGTAGGCTGATAAGACTTCCATACGAGCTAAGAATTCCATTAAATGTATACGTTTATAGAGCTGTAAATATACAGAGACTAGAGATGGGTTGAAACTCTTTAATCAGTCTCTCTTGCCAATAAGTTATACCCATCAGGTTTAATTTAAGGAGGTTCCTGAATAAAGAAAGGAAAAAAATAAGTTAGCTAAAATTACTGATAGACAAACACTTGGTAAGTAGTTTATGTAATGTAAAATCCTATAAGATTGATATTATCACTTTTGTTTCATAAATGAAAAAACTGCTCAAGATCACCCAGGTACTAAGTTGCAAAGCCATAATTCAAATGCAGTTCCGATTCTAAAGCACTTGTTTAAATCATACAGAGATGGCAAATTTGTGATATGTGTGGTGCTGCTCCCTTTTCCTGAGCCCATGGTAGATATTAATAATAGATTTCAATATTCTCTCGTTAATCTCAGAATGGGCCTAAGAATCCATTTTAAGTCAGGGTACCAGCTACTTTTAACTGCAACTGGCCCCCAACATGCAATCTATTTGCTGCTAATGGGCGGTGGATTTGGGGAGAAAGGCTACATAGGACAGTGTCAGGAACTTAATGGAGGCAGATGTGAGACAATAATGCATAAAGGACAAAATAGGTTTGACTAGGAGGAAGACAAATGGCAGGGATGTGGGGGATGATGAGAGAAGATGCCGAAATGGAACTGGAAGGCTATAGCTGGAGCTGGAAGGTGCTGGTTAGGGGAATATTTTGACAGGTGTGTCTTGACAGTCTAAAATACTGCTGAGGAAATCTTAAAGACTTGGATGCAAGTGAAGAAGAATAACTGACCTGATATGATTTTCCCTGGCAGTGGAGACTGATAGGAAGAGGAAAAATGCATCAAGATGTTATGATGAATTTCACACCAAAAAGCAAACTTTCCAAAAGCTCAAGTCCTGGAATAAAGCTGCATCTAAGAGAGTGAACACTGTGGAACTAAGATAAAGAAGGATTTTATTTTTCTAGTACGCTAAGCTGTGTGGTTTTGTGCAAGGATCTTCATCCAGGAAAACAGCACCACACGGGCCCCGGAGTCAAGCAGGTATCTAATTTAAGACCTGGCTCCACAGCTTATTTGCCATGTGACCTTGGGTAAGTTTAACTTCCTGAACCATTTCAAATAGAGAACAGCAACTACTTCCCAAAGATTCTGTGAAGATTAACAAAATAACAAACATGAAGGAACAGGGGTCCTGCCTGGTATACTGTTGGCACTCAATAAAAGCGAGCACCTCCATTCTTTGATCTGTAAAATAAAGATAATAAAACCGGATCTGCCTCTATTAGAGGACAGTGATTCTCAAACTCTGAAGTACAAAGAATTTCTTGAGGTCCCTGTTCATAATGCCAATATCTATGCCCTATGTCCATGCAGTGTGTTTTGATAGGTCTGGGGTGAAGTCTAAGAATCATGCTGTATTTTTAAGCTCTCTAGGTGCTTTTAGTGCAGGGGGATCATGACTACACCTTTGACAGGATCTGATATTAGAGGCATCTGTTAGAATAGGCCATTCTTGGAGGAGAAAATGGGGTTTTGAAGAAAAGTATAAAAGAAAAGAGAGGGGAAAATGGGAAAAAGTAAGTGAGGAAGAACATTTCCCAAGAGCATATTTGAAGGCCTGCCAAATAGAGAGAAGCTTAGTACAAACAGGGCCAGTGAGGCCTGAATAAAGTACAGTGATACCTCGAGATACGAGTGCCCTAACATATGAGATTTTTGAGATACAAGCCATAGAGCAAGCGATTTTTTGCTTTGAAATACGAGCAACATTTGAGATACGAGTAATCGCATGGATCGGCCGGCTGCACACGACCCACCAGTTTACCGCGATTCCAGCATTTCATAGTTTCCCATACCTCAGTCAGTGTGCTTGTTTACCTCGCTGTTGAAGCATCTTTTGTGCATTTACATACTTTATTCACATTTCTTTTTATAACCAGGGGTCCAAAGAAAGTGAGTGGAAAGGTCAGTGCTCAGACGAGGATGATGTCTATTGAATTAAAGCGTGAAATCATAGAAAAATATGAGCAAGGTATGCGAGGGGCTGACTTGGCCAGGCAGTAAGAGTGTAGTACTTCAACGATATGCACTGTGCTTAAACAGAAGGAGTCGATAAAGGGTATAACACCAACTAAGGGCGTTACAATAATTTCTAAGCTCCGTAGCTCTCTCCATGAAAAGATGGAGAATCTACTGATGGTGTGGGTGACGGAGAAGCAGCTTAAAGGAGATACATTAACACAGGGCTTCATATGCGAGAAATTTACAGTGATTTGCTGGAGCAGACCCGGGCACTTCCACGGACGAAGCATCGAAAGACTCATTTAAAGCCAGTAGGGGCTAGTTTGATAACTTCAGGAAAAGGTCTGGCATTCACTCCATCGTCAGGCATGGTGAGGCAACAAGTTCGAATGTGAAGGCAGCCGAGGATTACCTCAAAACTTTTTCCGAACTGATAGAAGCCAAAGGATATATCCCCCAGCAAGTCTTCAACTGTGACAAGACAGGGCTTTTCTGGAAGAAGATGCCGAATAGGACTTATATAACGGCAGAGGAGAAGGCGGTGCCAGGCCACAAACCCATGAAGGATAGGCTAACTCTCACACTGCGCACCAATGCGAGTGGCAACTGCAAGATCAAGCCTCTGCTCGTATACCATTTGGAAAACCCCAGAGTTTTTAAGTCACATAAGATTTTAAAAGATAAACTGCAAGTTATGTGGAGGGCAAACCCGAAGGCATGGGTCACCAGGCAGTTCTTTGTGGAGTGGGTAAACCTGGTTTTCGGCCCTTCTGTTAAGAAATATCTACAGGAAAACAACCTAACCATGCATACACTCCTCGTCCTCCACAATGCTCCTGCTCACCCACCGAACTTCAAAGATGAACTCCTTGAAGAGTTCAAGTTTATAAAGGTTGTCTACCTACCTCCCAACACCACTCCTATCCTGCAGCCCATGGATCAGGAGGTGATTTCTAATTTTACAAAGCTGTACATCAAGCACCTATTCCAGCACTGCTTTGAGGTGACGGACAATACAAATCTCACCCTGCAAGAGTTCTGGAAGAACCACTTTAACATCGTGATATGCCTCAGAATTATTGATCAGGCCTGGCTGGGTGTTACAACGAGGACTTTGACCTCTGCATGGAAGAAGCTGTGGCCTGAGGCCGTAGCCGAAAGGACCTTCGAAGGATTCGAACCCTAGGTGCCAGTGGAGGAGGAGAGAGTGTCTCTGGGAAAACCCATGGGCCTAGAGGTGGATGAGAGAGACGTGAATGAGTTCGTCGAGGAGCACTCTCTGGAACTCACCACAAAAAAGTTACAAGAATTGCAGTCTCAGCAACATGTGGAGGTTCTCCAAGAAATTGGTTTCTAGGAGGAGCCAGAGGTGGAGGAGATCTCTACAAGTGAGATAAAGGAGATCTTAGGAATGTGGGAGAGGGTGTCACACTTCGTGGAAAAGAAACACCCCAAAAAAGTTGCTACTGGTCGTGCATCGGAGCTGTTCAATGAAACTTGCTTCACCCATTTCAGAAACATTTTGAAAGGGAGGAAGAGGCAAACCTCGCGTTGGACACGTTTTTTTTAAATCGGCCAAAAATGCAAAGACCAGTAGCAATTAAGTTCAGTGAAGATTAGTTAAGTTACATTCAGTTTAGGGATAAAGTGTAGCATTAAGAGTATAACGAGTAGGTAAATACATTTTATAAAACCAGTTTATTCCTTTACATTCTGTTTTATTATGTTTTTATACAATATTTGTCATTTATAAATACATTTTTCTTATTCAAGAACACGTAACAAGAACAATGGGGGTGGCATTTTGGGGGCTGGAATGGATTAACGGCATTTCAATTGATTTGAGGGGGGAAATTTGCTTTGAGATACGAGCAACTTGATATACTTGCAAGTTACGGAACGAATTAAACTCGTATCTCGAGGTACCACTGTAAAGGAAAGGGAAAGCTGGAGAAGATAAGAATAAAGAACTGAGCAGCAGCAAAGCATTCGTTGTAAAGCCTTATCAGACATGGTAAGGAGATTTAATTTTGTTATAAGAGCAACGAAAAGTCATTAGTCTTTAGTAGTGACTAACATCATGTGAATTATGTTTATAAGAGATTTTCTGACAACTGAGTGGCAAATAGAGTGGAGAGGACAAGAGTGGAAGTAAAAAACAACAACAACAAAAAACAAAAAACCCACCGCAATAACTAGGCTATTGACATGGCCCAGGTTTGAGTTCTCCAAACTATAATTCTTTTGTTGTTATCTGCTCTACTGCCATCCCTCACTTAAAGAAGGGTGCACCTTCCAACTCAATGTGATCCAAACATGTTAGTGAAACACTAGATGGTCTCTGAAAATAAGACGCTGGTCAAATAAACTTAAGAAATTCTGCATGCTACATCCCCATCTTGGAGATTCTTAATGTAAACGAATGTATTAAAGGTTCTGGAAAGTGTTTCGGTAAATTTGTGTATCCCAGTATTTCTCAAACTTACTTGACCAGGGAACCTTTTATTTTCCCCACCTCCATATATTGTTAGTAGCCGGCAGAACTGATGTTTTCCAGAGCACATTTAAGGAAAAGCTACCATAAGTCATTTTAACCAAGAGTTAACTCCATGTGCTCGGTTTCCTGGGCCTTCTCTTCATTTCTCTATTATTTCAATGATTTAGACAGTATCTTCTGACTCCACATATATTACATGAGGACATCAGCTTTATGTCTTTCTTCTCTTCATTTCTACCATCTATTTTCTGTCAACTGTTCCTTTACTGTTACATTATAAAGGGCGACAAAGTTTTATTCCTTTCTGTAACTGTATTTTTTTATTTTATTTTTTTGCTTATTTCTGAGTCTGGATCTCCTATGAGCCAGCTGTTAGATGTCTTGAATTAATCCTCTATATCTGTAATATTTTACTTCAAATTTTCTAGCTCTATCTAAGATCAGTGTATGGGTGATTTCCTTTATTTTTATATTCCAATTTCTTAGAAGACTTTTTTTTTCTTTTAAAAGCATTTGGGAGATGTAATTTAATACCATATAATCAACCCATTTAAGTGTAAAATTGAACAGTTTTTTAATCATATTTGGAGGGGTGTGCAACCATCAATATAATCTAATTCTAGAAAGTTTAATTTCAAAAAGAAATCCCTATCCATGAGCAGTCACTCTCCATCAGCCCTAAGCAACTACTAATCCCTAGAGATTTGCTTATTCTGAACATTTCATATAAAGGGAATCATGCAATATTTAGCCTTCTTTTAGTTAGCATTATGTTTTTAAGGTTCATCCATGTTGTAACATGTATTGGTGTTTTGTTTCTTTTTATTGTCAATTAAAAAGAAATGAATGTGTATATATATTCACTGTATGAATATACCACATTTTATATATCCATTCATCAGTTAATGGACATTTGGGCTGTTTCTACTTTTTGGCAATTACGAAAATGCCACTATGAATATTTGTATAGAGGTTTTATGTGGATTTTTTTAATTTACCATGGATATATACCTAGAAGTGGAATTGCTGAATCATATGGTAACTCGATGTTTAATTTTTTGAGTAATTGCCAGAGTTTTCTAAAGCTATTTTACCATATTATATTCCCACCAGTAGTGTAGGAGGGTTCCAATTTCTTCACATCCTCTCCAATATTTGTTCTTGTATTTCTTTTTATTTTAGCCATCCTAGTGAATGGGAAGTGATATCTCATGATTTTTATATTTTCCTAATAACTAATGATATTGGACATCTACTCATGTGCTTATTGGCCATATGTTTATATTCTTTAGAGAAATGTCTACTCAATTCCCTTTTGCTCATTTAAAAAAAGTAGGTTATCTTTTTTGTTGTTGAGTATTAAGAGTTCGTTTTTAAAAATCTTTATTGTTGAAAGTATTACATTGTTCCCTTCCCCCCCCATTGACCTCTCCCAGCCTGCCCCTTCAAAGAGTTCTTTATATACATTCTGTATACAAATCCCTTATCACTTATATGAATTGAAAATATTTTCTCCCATTCTGTGTGCCAGTTCATATTCTTGATGATGTCATTCAATGCACAAAAGTTATTAATTCTGTAAAAGCCCAATGAATCAATATATTTTTAAATCATTTACTAGTGGCCCAGTACACAAAATTTGTGCATAGGGGTAGTAAGGGGAGAGTCCCTTAGCCTGGCCTGCACCCTCTCCAATCTGGGACCCCTTGGGGATGTCTGACTGCCAGTTTAAAGTGGCAGTTGGACATCCCTCTCAAAATCTGGGACCCCTGGCTCCTAACCAC
>PVJN01048495.1:0-17055 GCA_004026805.1 Lasiurus borealis
ATGTTTATTGTTAGTCTATTAAGCATGCCTTTAATTTATTTGAATAGAAAAGAAACAGTAGGTGGCCAGGCCATTACTAAATTTCCCCAGAGCAAAGAGAATTCAGGGTAGAGGAGAGAGAATATGAGTGGTACATTTGGTTGAAAACACAGATTCTAAGAAAATTTCCTAGACAAAAGGAGGTAACTAAAAAAGGCCTCAGCCCATTCATTACTAGGTCTCTTAGTGATCCTGTAAAATAGATTCCCTCTCTTGGGAGCATTCTTAAAAGTTTCATTTTCACGATGCTTTTATTTCCCAGTCTTTCATTTAAAATTTGGATAAATGAGATATTTCTTATAATTTAGGGACACTTCTGGGACTTCTATACCCATGAAGACAAAAAGTCTCGTTTGAGAGGAAAGCGCCCCACTCGATTTTGGGTGGCCTCTTGGCCTCAGTCCCATCTCTTCATGGATGCTATAGAGTAGGCCCCAGACTGTTTTTCTTTGGAAGATGGTGAAAATGACACAAGGAAAATGTAAAAGCTGTGTTTGGAAAATAAGATTAATATTTCCGTGATAAAAGGCAGTTCTTGAAGAACAATGGACCACATTCCAAGGTTGCCTCCCAGATCTTGGGGCATTCCTGTTTTTATAAAGAAAAATAAAATAAAATAATACTTTAACATCAAAGCCACTAAAAGTCAGTAAGTTATCTCTGTTACAGAATCTGCTAAGGAAAAAGCCTTGGGTAATAATTTAACTTTAATGACTTTAAAATCTCAAAGTTGTGAAGGCAAAATATATATAACTAAAATGAAGGGTATATGATAAATCTTCTTCAGAGTTAATTATATATGACTAAACATAGTTTTCTAAAGTCTTTGGTAACTTAAAACTTTGGAGGTAGCTGAATTAAATAACAAAAATTATTAAATATCTAGATATTTTGAAATAACAAGATACTGAAATATTAATCTGAATTTGCCTCATATGAAAATTCTAAAGGATAGCTTTGAATCGATTAATTGAATGTCTTTTATTTTATTTGAAATATATTCTTAAAATATGAATATATTGATAATCTGAGAAATGCTAAATATTTAACTTGCCACCTAAAATATGAGGCTTCCAAGAGTTAAAAGTTCAAATTAAGTTGGGAGAAATTATGGTTGTGATAACAGAATGCATGAAGTATAGAAATTCATTTTTGAGGAAAATAATTCTTGTGTTTTCTCTGAAAAATTTGTATTTCAAAATATATTATAGTCTTTATGTATATGTGTGTCTATGTACTACATGTGATAAAATATCAACATAGCATATAATAATTTTAAATATATATTTTATTGAATTTTTACAGAGAGGAAGGGAGAGGGATAGAGAGTTAGAAACATTGATGAAAGAGAGACACCTATCAGCTGCCTCCTGCATACCCCTCACTGGGGATGTGCCTGCAACCAAGTCACATGCCCCTGACCGGAATTGAACCTAGGACCCTTCAGTCTGCAGGCTGATGGTCTATCCACTGAGCCAGACAAGTCAGGGCAGGATATAATATTTTATTGGCCTGATTAAAAAGGAGGGTTAATTCTATGGTCTGAACCAAGATTTTAATGTTAAAACAGGTTTAAATTTAATTTATGTCTTTTAGAATAATTACAAAAAGTATACAGTGTAATCTTTAGGGTATGTATATTTGGTATTCTTTCCAAGTTAAACTATAAGACTTTACCTGAGAGATTACTTTGGGTCATTTTAAGGGACCTGGAATGATTCAAGGATTTATTCTCTCTTCTTAAAAGAAATATTATTTAACTAAATTAGGCTGATCTAATATACTTTAAATCACGTGGAAGGCCTTGTCAAATAAAAAATTAATAACTGTGTTCTATTTATATGCATATATTTAAAATATTATAAAAGTTTCAGACTCTAAGCTTGACAGGACAAGGTTGCAAAATACTTCTTAGGCAAAACCAAAATATTCAGCAGTGGAATTTCAAAAACAGGAGAGCATGCATAATGCCACAGAACCCCACCCAGACTGCCCTACAGAATGGCTGGGGAATGGGGCAGCATTTGTACTTCATGGGTTAAATATATAGGTTTGCTTACTTTGCTTTTTCAATAAAGGTGCATACATTACTTAATAAGTTAGCTTTTCACAATATAATCAAGGTCTCATATGAACTCATTTATATGTGGATCCAATATTTTATGTGCAAATAGTTCTAGTAAAGCCCAAAGTAAAATTTTCATACATATGCAAATGAGCACTAGGCAAAAAGAATGCTGTTTATAGGTAAATTTAATATTAAAAATGAGAATTTTTTTATTTTTAATTTTTAAAAAATTTTTTCTATATTGTTTTTTTTTCTTTTTTTTATTGTGTTACATGTATACATATCTTCCCATTGCCACCTCCCTCCCAGGAATACCCTAACCCTCCAGTGTCTTGTATTCATTGGTTATGCTTATATGCATGCATACAAGTCCTTTGGTTGATCTCTTCTCTACCCCATATCTCCTTAAACTTCCTGCTGTAATTTGACAGTCTGTTTGATGCTTTACTGCCTCTGTATCTATCCTTTTGTTCATCAATTTATAATGTTCTTTATTATCCACAAATGAGTGAGATCATGTGGTGTTTCTCCCTCATTGACTGGCTTATTTCACTAAGCATAAGGCTCTCCAGTTCCATCCAAGTTGCTGCAAATGGTAAGAATTCCTTCTTTTTAATAGCAGCATAGAATTCCATTGTGTAGATGTACCACACTTTTCTGATCCACTCATCTGCTGACGGGCACCTAGGCTCTTTCCAAATTGTAGCAATTGTAAATTGTGCTGCTATGAACATAGGGGTGCATAAATCCTTTCTGATTGGTGTTTCTAATTTCTTAGGATATATTCCTAAGAGTGGGGTTGCTGGGTGAAATGAGAGTTCCATTTTTAATTTTTTTGAGGAAACTCCATACTGCTCTCCACAGTGGCTGCACCAGTCTGCATTCCCACCAACAGTGCACAAGGGTTCCTTTTTCTCCGCATCCTCGCCAATACTTGTTGTTTGTTGATTTGTTGATGATTGCCATTGTGACAGCTGTGAGATAGTATTGCATTGTCACTTTGATTTGCATCTCTCAGATAATTAGTGACTTTGAACATGTTTATATGTGTCTCTTGGCCTTCCTTCTGTCATCTTTTGAAAAGGTTCTATTTAGGTTCGTAGCCCATTTTTTTTATTGTATCATTTATCTTCCTTTTATTAAGTTGTATAAGTTGGCTGTAGATGTTGGAGATTAAACCTTTATCAGTGATAACATTTGCAAATATGTTCTGCCATAGAGTGGGCTTTCTTGTTGTTTTAGTAATGGTTTCTTTTGCTGTGCAAAAGCTTTTTATTTTGAAGTAGTCCCATTTGTTTATTTTCTCTTCAGCTTCCATTGCCCTTGGAGCAGTATCAGTGAAGAAGTTCTTTGGACATATGTTTGAAATTGTGCTGCCTGTGGATTCCTCTAGTATTTATGGATTCCAGTCTTATGTTTAAGTCCTGTATCCATTTGGAATTTATTTTTGTATATGGTGTAAGTTGGTGGTCTAGTTTCATTTTTTATGCATGTATCTGTCCAATTTTCCCAACACCATTTATTGAAAAGGCTGTCTTGGCTCCATTGTATGTTCAAAAATGAGAAATTTAAAAAATCTCTTCCACTACTATTTACAAAATAAACTAAAAATTATTATTCAAACATTAAATCTCACCATTAATAAGAAACCATAAAAAGAAAGTTACTTTTACTTGAGATGTATGCATTGCAGCATGTTTCTCTCCTACCTGTTTTTCTGAAAAGCAACCAAGTTGGTTGTTCTGTTTGAAAGAAAGTAAAAGTCTTTAATGTAGTGATTTATGGCAAGCCCACAGAAAAAAACAGAATTTAACAATGCTTACCCAATTAGAAAAGAAAATCTCTAAATGGGGCTTTAAAATTGCTCTGAAAAAGGTACAGAAAGAAATGCCCTTCAAATATCTAGAAACTGTAATTAGAAGTAATTGTATTAGGCCTTAAAAGGTGAAAATATAAAAGTATTGCCTTAAGACCCTGAATAACTTTTAGGAATTATTAAAGGACATTAATTAAAACCTTATATAAAACTCTCTATGGGAAAATGACAAATTTATTCAATATACTTTGGGAATCCCAAGGAAGCTTTTATTAAGTATATGCAAATACTTACAGAATCATTTTCTAATTTTTTGGCTCGCCTAACTTGAGCAGTGCGATAGCGAATACAGCATGTAACAGCAGTTTGAAACCATCTAAATTTAAATCCAAGCTGTTTGGGCCATCTAGTCAACCCTGTCTTCCCTAAACAAAGGACACTTAAGTAAATACTTTGCATTTTGCCTCCCTAAACAGAAGGTAAACAAAGCTTATGCCAATATACTCAAAAAGATTGATAGCAAAAATTCAATTAGTATCATTTACTGTCCATGCCCAAGGACAAATGAAGTTAGAAAATAAACGTTATTTCAAACTAATTTAAATTATCAAATTGAAATAAATGAATATTTAGAGGAACTTAGTTGTAACCTACTAAAAGATAAGTTACTACAGTTTTTATATTTCACCCCTATTATTTATACCAAAAAATACTAGACAATAACCTATTCCTGGAACATTAACTATTTTTACTGATGGTTCATCTAATGGCAAAGCTGCTTATCATATAGTAAATTCAGACCTAGTCAT
Organism: Lasiurus borealis; assembly: GCA_004026805.1. Lineage (NCBI taxonomy): Eukaryota > Metazoa > Chordata > Mammalia > Chiroptera > Vespertilionidae > Lasiurus > Lasiurus borealis. The sequence continues at coordinate 4,733 of PVJN01048495.1, forward strand.
CCAGACTAGTCACACTTCTATACAAAGGATTGATTTAGAAGCTATCAAGGATGCATTACAGAATTTCCAAGAGTCTTTTAATATTATTTCTGATTCTTCCTATGCTGCTGGCCTGGTAAATAAAATTGAGACTACTAGATTAAAATGACTCAGTGACCAGAGTCTGTTTTAACAGTGGTCAGCAAACTGTGGCTCATGAGCCACATGCATCTTGCAAGCCATGGTTTGCCGCTAAGTTGACTGAGTTTGCCGACCACTGACCTGACTCTCGATTCCAATAATTACAGGCTATTGTTGTTTCTTGTGATTAAGACCCTATACCAGTGGTGGGTAAACTCATTAGTCAACAGAGCAGCAAACCGTGGCACATGCTGACCACTGGCTTATACTATTTAAACAGGTACAACAAATTGTAAATCAAAGACAATATCCCTTTTATATTACTCACATCAGGGCTAATACCACCCTGCCTAGTCCTTTAAAAAAAGAAAATGCATATGCCAATTAGTTAATTGCTTTATTGCAGCAGGCAAAACAAATTATCAAGGAATATCTCACTTATAAGTGACATCTGCCTCAAGGGCCTAATACAGGAATTAACCCACAAGAATTAATAAGGGACCATATCTAGCAAATGGATGTAACACATTATACTCCTTTTAGGATGCCTTAGGGCATTGCATGTCTCTGTATATAACTTTTCAAAGGTCCTATGGGCCACTGTATCTACATGGGAAATGGCAAAATAGGTAATTAATTATTGCCTAGCTACTTTTGCCATCATGGGAATTCCAAAAATTATTAAAACTGACAATAAACCTGCATACACAAACTCATTTCTGGCAATTTTGTAAAATTCAATTATAGAACACCAACATCAGTGGCTAAAATCTCAACTTGACATACAAAAAGGGGGAATAGTGAAGCTGGAGAAATCTCCTGTAGATAGACTACACCAGTGGTCAGCAAACCGAGGCTCACGAGCTTCTGTGATTTGCCGCTCTGTTGACTAATGAGTTTGTCGACCACCGGACTAGACTAAATGCTACACCATGTAGTTGGAAGCTGTGAGGATTAGGCAATTGTGTCATATTGTGTGCAAAGAGGTAAAGGGTAGTATATAACAGTGATCAGCAAACTCATTAGTCAACAGAGCAGCAAACCTTATGTGGCTCACGAGGATGGTTTGCCAGCCACTGCACTATACCAAGCCTTAATTATCTTAATTTTTTTTCACTTGTAATGCTGATTACAAAGCACCAATAAAATTATACTAGTGTAATAATAAGCCAAAAAGGGGGGGGGGGCTTGATCAAATGGAAAGATCCTGGGTCTGGTTTATGGAAAGGTCCCAACCCTTTATTAACCTTTGATTGAGAATATATTTGTGTATTTCCAGAAAACTCCTCCAAGCCCATGTGGATTCCTGCAAGGAATATTAAACTTCAAATGGATCCAAAAGAGGAACTGACCAGACTAATGAGGACCTTGCACCTGGAGCCTCACCCTGTACCTGTGGCTTCAGACAATTGACTGCTCCAGCCACAGATAGCAGAAGTCCCAAGCAACATGCTGAAGATGGGGAATGGGAGGAGAACGAGACAGACAAGAAATAGTTCGAAGATTATCTGGGGGAAGGTAAAGATGACAGTCCAGAACAAGAACCCCAAGAACACCAGGTAATGTTTTCCTTGCCATGAGAGTAGCCATCAGTTGTGCGACAGTGCAGGTTGCCCTGGACAAAGCCAGAGAAGGTCAGACCTGCATTATCATTGCCCACCATTTGTCCACCATTCAGAACTTGAATATCATTGCTGTCATGTCACAAGGGACAGTGATTGAGAAGAACTGATGGCCCAGAAAGGAGCCTACTACAAACTAGTTCCTTAGATGCCTGGCAGCAATTTAAAGAGAACATGAAAGAACTCAATCCTTTTCATTGGATCTCCCTACATCTATCTCTTATCATAACCACTATTATCTGTCTCATTCTTGTTTTACTAGTGGCCCAATGCATGAAATTCGTTCCCATTAAAAGAAAATTAATTAAAGTAAATATCTTAATATTGCTATTTGCCCTTCTTCTATAATAGAAGTGTCAGAGATGAAATAAAATTAGTAAAGTGTATATGAAAATAATATATAAACTTATTAATAAACAATCATAATGTGATATAACAACAACAAAGACATGATATAAAAACAACAAAAACATGATGTAAAAACAACACTGATACAAGCAATGACTGATAAAGAGATTAAACTTATTCTAATATCTCTATGTATACCACATTAAGAGTGAAAACACTTTCAGAGTGCTTGACTAATTTTCCTTGTGATGAAGTATTTACAACTTTACCTTTAACAGTGCATGCTTTACAAACTCGAGAAAAAGCAACATATAACTGATCATGTGCAAAATCGGGTTCAGCTAGGAATATTCCTACTTCGTCTAGAGTTTGTCCTTGTGAGTTATTAATAGTTATTATTAATGCTGGCATCATGGGAAACTGTCTTCAAATTAATTTAAATGGGAGGCCAGTGTCAGACGGGGACAAATTAATTATTGGAATCAGAACAACCTCTGCTTCTCCAGATCCTGTTAATACTTCAGCTTCAATACTGTTAGGACACAATCTTTTGATAATAAATCTAGTACCATTACAAAGACCCTGTTTACTCTTAAGATTTCTTAATAGCATGGTGATTGCACTCACTTTAAATTTTAATTTATGACATGGCATTCCTGAAGGATTAGTACTATGTATTAAGAAATTTGATGGGAAAATTTTTCTTTTTAGCATTATCGGTTGAATCAATAGAATCATCACTCAAATATGTGCGAAAATCTCCATCAAATATACCACAATTTCTTCATTTAATTTTTAAACATGCTCATTTTTTGGACAAAGAATTACACACTTAGATATAGTTTTAATATTATTGATAGATATATTATTTCAAAAAATAGCATCAATAATAGATTCATTACAAATCATTTCACAGGGGATTTCAATAATATCCATTCCTAAATGAAAACCTGCTATCCAGTTTGATATCTCTAAGTTTTACTAACCATTCACTATAAGCAGAATCTTCTGATCTCATATTTGTTCTAAGAGACAACTTTCTGAAACATCCTGAAACATTACAGTACTTTAAACTCATTTGTACTATGGCCGATCACATAGCATGCGGCATAATACTGAGACAGTGTCGAAAATCGCCTCCGAGAAGGAGAACTTCCCCACCAAATGCAACATTCAAATTCATAATTTCTCTTAGTAATCTGTCTACTGTGTTTATAGAATGACTGGATGTCATGGTGCATTCATCATATTAAGTTGGGCCTTGTTAATGGTTTTAGAAACTTAACTCTTTATATCGAGTCTAGAAATTGAAGTTTCATTTAATGGAATTGGTAATTTATATTAGGAATGGAAGGTTCTTCCACCAATAAATAAATTTTCAGCAATTTCTGTAGACACTGTGGGTAAAACAGTACCACCATGACCTCTAATATAATGTATTAAAACTTTATAAAGATATGTTTTTCCAATACCACCTGGACCATCCAAGGAAAAGCTTTTGGGGTATACAGTTTGATCTTCGATGGCTGAAGTTATAGTCTGAAAGGCTGCCTATTGTTCATCATTCAGATAATTTATCAAAACCTCTGCCTATTGTCGCTCATAAGATTCAACACATTCACTAATAAAGGATAGTCTGGAAATTTGTAGTGTGAACATTTCATTCCATGCAATGTGAATACCTCTTGAATTTCGTTAAGGGCATGCATTTCACAGTTCACACAAGCACCTTCTCTTTGGTACAATTTTCAACAAAAATATTCAATAAAATGAAGTTTATTCTCATCCCACAATTTGTCTGCATCAGAAAGACATGTAAACACACATATATGTGCAAAAAGTTGCCATAGTTCTTTGATCATTTTTAAGGATGATTGCATCTTCAATTGTATCTTTCCAGATTGTGTCATCAATTAATAATCCTCAATCTTTAGCTGCTTCATGAAATGCATCCTAAATTATACCTCTTACAGTTTGCAGATCATCAAAAGTTATTGTACCTTTCACATGCAGAAGCAGAAGTCTAAGTTTATATTTTTCTGGTTCTCTAAAGCTCACAGTGAATAGTCTACTTAATACTTTATTTCCGTCCTTTTGGTGTTTTCTCCACAAAGAATTATTACACACATAATGCGGTAGAATCCCCCAATAATAATAATTACATGTGTTGGAATCTTCTCTATTCAATAAAAACCAAGCCATCAAAGTCAAGTTGTGCCTTTTAACCCTATCATCAGTATGAAAATACAAATTTTGTTTATTTGGCAAATGAATAGCTAATCTTGTGATTGCATGAGATTGGTCATGCATATGCACTGCAAAAAGTCTCCAAACATCCTCAGGAGTGCTCACATATCTGGAGTCAATGAAGTCCTGTACTTCATCATGATGTTTTTTCAGAAATTTGGATATTTGTGCAATTGTGCCCTTTATACACAGACATATTTAAACATTTGACACTTTTAATTGATGTGCAGACTTCAATGTTTATATGACAGTTATATTTAAGGCACAAATACAGTTTATAAGGGACAACCCAAGTGTTATCGACAACTTTATTTACAATAGACATGGTGCTACTAGATCTTTGTTAGTATTTGGGATATCCATCAATATTTCCAATGGTTTCATTTTGAAATTCTTTCAGATATCCCTTTAAAAATTTTCCATTTTCCATACATGGACTATTTGGATTGTGTATTCCACATGGTCCATGTACAATTTGAAAAAGTTGACTACACTGGTCTTCATCTGGAATTTCTGCCTTAACTATAAGGTCATTGTAATCTTCTGTTCATAATTTGGATTCACTTTCTAATATCAATAATATGTGAGCATGAGGCAGTCTATATTTCTGAAATTCAATGACATGAATCTTAGCTATTATTTTGCCAAATAAATGGAATTTACAAATATCATTTAAAAGAATGTTCAGCTTAATATTAAAAACTTTGGCTACCAAGTCAGGTCTGTTTTCAACATTTTGCCAGCATTGTAAATTGTATGTAATATCTTACCATTTGGGGTTTCATGTCATGGTTATGAATAAATGGGGTTTGCCAAACTTCATTACAATTTCCATAGCATCTTGATACCACTGCTGCATTTTTCTGGGACTACACTCAAAAGAGGATGGAAGTATTATTATTTTCCTAATTGAAATATTGTCATTTTCAGATCTAGATTTAAGATAATCCATAAAACCATTATATTTTTCAATTTGCAACTTATATTGGTTTTCTTTAATGAAATTTATTTGATTGGCTTCCATTTTTAAATATAAATAGACAATAAACTGTTGAGTTAATTTTCCTGCATTTAAAATAGGATTGAATGTGTCCCATACAGAGATTAAATCCATAATAGTGCATTTGTGTGACTCGTGTCCTTACATTTTGTCTAGTATTATTGTTTATTACACTGTTGTCTCTGGGACTTAATGCAATATCTGTTCCCCAGCCTTTTTCTTCATGTGGAAAAAATAGGATATGTCATTGCATCTAATGTAGGAAATAGGATACTGATTTGATTCATTTAAAAAATATATATTTTACTGATTTTTTTACAGAGAGGAAGGGAGAGGGATAGAAAGCTAGAAACATTGATGAGAAAGAGACATTGATCAGCAGCAGCCTCCTGCATGCCCTCACTGGAGATGTGCCCGCAACCAAGGTACAGGTCCTGGATTGGAATCGAACCCAGGACCTTTCAGTCTGCAGACTGATGCTCTATCCACTGAGCCAAACCTGTTTTGGTGTCAATGAAAGTTTTGATGAAGTGATATTTGTGTTGAGATTTGAATAATTTGTAAAGGGTAGCCATCAAAGACTTGGCTTAGAACTGTCCAGGCAAAAGAAATGGCATGCTCAAAGTCCCTGAAAACAAAATTGACCAGGTATGTTTGTAGGACATAAAGTGAACACTATGGCAGTTAATAGTAATAGTCAGCTATAGGAAAGAGGATTGTAATAAATTTGTGGAGGGAAATATAAATTAAATAATGCATGGCATTGTAGCTATGAAAAAAAGTTTGGGTTTTGTTTTATGAGGAATAGTAAAATATCAAATGACTAAAATTTTCATTATATAATATATATATATATATATAGATAGATAGATAGATAGATAGATAGATAGATAGATAGATAGATAGATTTAAGTAAAAAAGAAGTACCAAAGGGGAGAAAACTATGTGAAATATATACAACAAAAAAGTTAACAGCGTTTAAAAACAAATAGTTATTATAAATGAATAAGACAAAACATGAACACCCCAATGAAAAATGGACAAAGAACATAAACTAGTAATAAACTAAAGGAAAAATACAAACTACCTATAAACATGAAAAACATTCAACCGCAATGTGAAATCAAAATTAATAGAGAATTGCATATATAGTATGTTTCCTATGAAAAGAACAATTAAAGCAAATAATAATATGTCATCTTGATGAATACTCTGTTACTTGAAGTGTAAATTGGTACCTTTTAGGAAAGAACATTTTTTCAGCAGTGATATTCCTAGAAATGTATCCTTATTAATTATAGTGCCCAGAGATCTCTGGAAAAGCTTGCACTTAAGGAAACAAAGAACATTTACTTCAGCTACATGAGTCTATGATGAAGCATCTGACATCTTGCTATGAATGAGTTTGAATATTTGTACTTTAAAAGAGAATCAAGTAGCTCAGTGGGTGTAGAGTCATCCCATGCCAGGAGGTGGTTCAATCCCTGTACAGGGCATACAGTGAGTGGCCAGATTATTATGATCTCTGAAGGCATAATAATCTTGCCACTCAGTGTGTGTGTGTGTGTGTGTGTGTGTGTGTGTGTGTGTGTGTGTGGTTAGATCTCTGGTGAATAAATTTGTGCATGGGTGGGGTTCAATCAGATTTCCATTCAGCCAAATTTCAAGTGGTTCTGAGTGATGTCCATGGGGAGGGGACATGGGCAGTTGGCAAGCCTGCCTACTGGTCGAACTCCTGGTCAAGGGGACAATTTGCATATTAGCCTTTTATTATAAAGGATATACACTGAGTGGCCAGATTATTATGTGTTCAGAGATCATAATAATCTGGCCACTCAGTGTATATGTGAAGCAACCAATTAGTGCATGTATAAGTGTAGCAACAGATCAGTTTCTCTCTCTCTCAAATTAATAAATAAAAAATAAAATATTTAGAGACAAGTCACATACAGAATGTGTGATTCTAAATAAGTTAGTAACATTTGCCCTTTCTGCCATCCTTCAAAATCATACAATAATTATCAGCAAATATTAAATGATATGATATGTTAGACACTGGGAATTACATTAGACACAAACTTTGAGCTAATCTAATGTAATTAATAGAAACAAACCTTAGATCTTAAAAGAGAAATATTAAGTTTTATACTTCGTGATATTCTGAGTCTCAACAAGAGATGCCAGAGTGACTGGTAACAGAAGTTACTTGTTTGCTAGAAAATTACAAGAGTTAGGTGCTACCAGGTACCATCAAGTCTTGACAAATGTGAAATGTTAACCTGATACAATTCTGGATTATAATAGTAAACGGTATCATGGAAAGAGCCTATAATCTGGAGGCAGATACCAGCAGTCTGAGTCTTTACTGGTTCTATTACCTGATTTAGTACACTTAACTTCTCTAGTCCATTTCCTAATTAGAAAACTGGGGATAATAACAATATGTATCTCCAAAGATTGTAGTAAGGATTAAATGAGTTTATGAATGAACCCTATATAAAAGACACTATAAAAATACTAGTTTTGGGGGAAAGATTTTACATTAAATAACAAAAATCCTATTTTTATTTTTAAAAAAAGCATTTATTTTAGTCTGACATTTCAACTTCTAAGAATTTACCTTAATAAGCTAATTAAGAATGCAACCAATTTAGCTATAATGGTGTTTATCATAGTATAATTTATGATAAAATGTTATTGACAAAGACATGGTTTAGTACCATTTATAATACTTAAATGGTATTATAAATTTGATCTACACAATCAAGTGAATAAATACTTTGCAGCCATTAAAATTGTGCTGTGAATGGTTATTTACACAAGGGGAGATATTCATAATATACTGTTAATTACACTGACTAGATTACAAATATTAATATATTTCAAATCTTTATTTTTTCCATGGATGCATAGTGAAATTATCATTGGTTTACATTTCTTTCTTTCCTCCCTCCCCACCTCCTCCCCTCCCCCCTTTCCTTCTTTCCTTCTTTTTTTCCTTCCTTCCTTCCTTCCTTCCTTCCTTCCTTCCTTCCTTCCTTTTCCTGTCTTTCTTATGTCCTTAGTTGCTTACTTCCTGTCTTCCTTTCTGCACATTTGTCTAAAAATATTTTCTAATTGAATACAAGTATTCTATAACATTGAAAATAAATTTATTTTGAAGTAAAGAGGAAAAGAAAGTAGCTCTATTAAAGAAAGTAAATTATAAAAAATAATCTTTGTATAAGTAAACACTGGTACTTGTTGCCCCCACAACTAGATAAAAATTACAACTAAAATACAAAACAGCCATCACTCAGAACCACTTGAAATTTGGCTGAATGGAAATCCTACAACTAGATAAGTAAAGAAGAAAGCACAATGAGACTGGTAGGAGGGGTGGAGGCATTGAATGGGCTTGTCAAACACCCACGTGCAGTATTGATTTTAATTGGAGGAATATCTTGACTGTAGAGGTCTACCGTGAGGAGCACGAGTCCCAGCCCCCCAACAAACTCCTTAGCCCAGGCTTCCAGTTGGGCTAAAAAAAAACTGTAGGGATTGTGGCTGAATGACATGGAGGTTACTGGAGTCCCAGGTAGTTCCTCTTAAAGGGCTGGTACACAGAATCAATAAAATGTATTTTAAAAAAAGCTTTAATTGACTGTCAAATCTTAAATGTTTTATCTAGTCCATTTGATTTTTAATTAGACTTCATACAGTTAATAACTAGCATTTCCCCTACTCTTCCTACTTTACAAAGATAAGGATTAATGTTATCTTGTTCCTCTGTACATATCTACTTTTTAGAAAACACCTAGCAAGTAACAAATGATCAATAGAGATCTATTAAATGAATAAGTGAATGTCTTACTTTTAAATATATTTTAAAATTATAAATCTATTTTATAAAATTGACTCATTGTATATAAAAATTTGTATATTCAAACCAAATGCAACTTTGCACTTTATTTTAACCAACTTCATAATATGACTAGAGACCCGGTGAATGAAAATCATGCATGGGGGTGGAGGGGTCCCCTCAGTCTAGCCTGCACCCTCTCCAATCAGGGATCCCTCAAGAGATGTCCAACTGTCCTATGTATTGGGCCTAAACTGGCAGTCAGTTATCCCTCTAACAATCTGGGACCACTGGCTCCTAACCGCTCACCTGCCTGTCTGCCTGCTCACCCCCAGCACACCCCTCCCCGTGGGCCTGGTCACCCCAAGCAGCCTGCTGCTCAGTTGTTTGGTTGCCCCTCAATAACCACCCTGCTGGCCTGGTTGCCACATGCAGCCTGCTTCTGTCATTTGGTTGCCCCTCACTAACCCTCCTGCCAGCCTGGTCACCCCCAACTGCCTCCCCTATGAGCCTGGTCACCTCATGAAGCCTGCTGCTCACTTGTTTGGTTGCTCCTCACTGCCACTCCCCTGCCAGCCTGGTCACCCTCAACTATCCCCACTGTGGGCCTGGTCACCCTATGCAGCCTGCTGTTTGCTTGTCTAGTTGCCCCTCATTAACCCCCCTGCCAGCCTCATCTCCCCATGCTACCTGTTCAGTTGTCAGTTTGGTTGCAATGGCCACTTAGGCTTTTACATATATAGATTTTTTCCTTACATCATAATGGCTCTCTAACATTATATCAGATGGATGTCCAGTTTATGCAATCACTCCTGTCATTGGTCATTTATATTGTTTGCAATTATTTGATATTACTAAAATACTAGAACAAACCTCTGTCAAAAAATTTTAAGTCACTAAAAGATTCCTCAAAGTGGAACTACCAAGCCAAAGGGTATGGATTTTTTTTTGATACATTTTTCCAAACTACTTTCCCAAAAGGAAGCCATCATTTTTCCTTTAACTAAAATAATAGCAAAACTAGTTTCCCACATATTGTGAATGCACAAAAACACTTCTATATGTGGTTTACAGAAAGCTGAACTTCAGGGAGGTGGGCACTTGAAATTTCCACATAGTCTCAATATTTCTTGTGACTCCTCACCTGAGGATATTTTCTTCCACTGATCTTTAGAGAGAGAGGGAGGGAGGGAGGAATAAACATCAACATGAGAGAGTCACATTGATTGGTTACCTTTTGCAAGTGCTCCAATGGGGGCTGGAGATGAAACCTGCAACTCAGATATGTGCCTTTGAGGATTTAACCTGCAATCCTTCCATGCTTGAGCCTATACTTTAATCACTGAGCCACACCAGCTAGGGCAAGAACTCTATTTTAAATATAAATTTTTTTTTCTGAGAGGGAACCCTTGATACTCTCAGGAGGCATAAACATAACATTATATATTATTTTATTATATTAAAGAACTAATATGATAACTTTGAGGGAATGGAACATAAACTAGGTATGTTTTGATAAGCCCTTGTATATGGGAGAATGTAGGGCAAAGAATACTGAGATCTTTTAGGAGTCCTCCAAAGGCACTTTATGCCTTCAAAGGTGAAGAAAGGTGCCTTTCTCTTATTATACTCTGAGTAAACATTAGTAGAATGAAAAATAAAACTATATTAATATAGGATATTAAAGAACTCTTCCATAGCCATTACTTATATAATCTTCACAAAAGTCTTTGGAGACAAATATTGGTAGCTCCTCTTTATATATGAGGAAATAGGCTCTGAGACTCCCAGTTAAATGAGCTAAAATGACTCACCCAGAGTCAATCACTAGGTGAAATAATCAAGATGTGGAGCCAGTCTGTCTGACTCTAAAACCATACTTCTAATCCACTATGCTAATTGAGTGAATTAAGAATGATAACACATAGACTGTCAAGACAGCAAAGGAAAACAAGGTAGCTTCAGTGTAACCACACTGAGGAACTGAAACAAACTCTAAGGGAGGCAGAAACCATAAAAAAAAAAAAAAACATAAAGCCAAAAATGATTTTTTTCAGACTCCCATGCTCCTCTCTCTTTTTTATATTATTTAAATAAATTATTATTATGCAGAAGTGCCCCTTCTATGGTTTATATTTGTGTTTCTCATCACAAGGGGGACTTGGTCATCTTTTTTAGACCTGTGGTTGGGTATAATCTATAAACATGGCATCTCTAGATATATTAAAATATTCAATTGTATATCAGGAACTAGTGATTCATTACTGTGGCTGGTAGATGACATAGAAATAAGCTCAGTAAGACCAAATTCCTCTTCTTCAAATGCCATTGTGTCTTGTATAGCAAAAGGATTATTTTAAAATAGTTAAATGAGAATGCTTATTTCTTGGTGGCTCAATAATTATATCATGAAAGTCTTTATAGTTACCATTTTGTAAGACACAGTTCTCAGTTTTAAAAATTTTCCAGATGTCCTAAAAATGCAGTGTTGGCCCAAATTTTACTGCCTCATCTTTGTTTGACTATGTCCATACACATAACTATTTTGTCATTAAGACACTGATGGGAGAGACTGTTAGTAAATTTTTCTTCCCACACCAGGATAGCACTGACTTTATATTTTGCAAATTGAAATCCACTGTCTTCCATAGACTAAGTATTTATAGGTTGCCAAAAGGCTGAAGACATTCAAAAGGTTCATTTTTCTGGGGCTTAATAGTCAAACCCATTATTGTACTTAATTTCTTATCAAATGGTGGTAGTCAAATAGTATATCTGTGATTTTTGTTCTCTTTGACTATTTGATAATGGCCAGATAACTAAAACAGCCAGATAATTAATTTTGCTTTATTGTTCTAACCTCAATAAAAAGACATGCCTTTGGATTTTCTCCTTGAAGTTACTTTCATTTTCAATTTAGGGGAACAGGAACAAAGGATTGATTCTGTTAGTTTTATGTATAATTGGAAGAAAAATTTGTTAATATTTCCTTTTATTCTTGACATTTTTCTGAAATCATGCTTAAATAAATTATTCTATAAATTTCAGCTTAAAATGGTAGTATAGGTTATTAATGCATTACTGAATTTTATTTACCAGTGTTTTATTTAGCTTTGGGTCTAGATTAAGAAATAAAATTTATTTA
>PVJN01048496.1:0-15572 GCA_004026805.1 Lasiurus borealis
TTTTTCCCCTGGTTGGTAGTTTCTGGGAGTGTTTCTAACCTTTGTTTGTGCATTTAACTCTGCCCACACCTCTGCTAGTGGTCCCCAATCATTCATTTTTTATCTGAACAGTCTGGGGTGAATTTGTTTCCTGTAAGGACACCAACTGGAGCAGCCTTGTTTCCCTAAAGCTTTATGAAAGGTTGCTGAAAGTTCATGTGAACGTGGGAGCGGAACATATAGCAGAGAGATGGGAGAAGGATCATGAGAAACCATCTGACCCCTGAAAGCAGCTTCAATTTCTTATGACTTCTCCTTTCCCATGAGGCATGTCTTTGATTCTGTGCTATCCCTGTATCCTTGCAACCCCCACACTCACCCCCTCTGCTATACACACACAAATATTTTTTCTTGATTGATATTTACTCTCTGTGTTTGCAATTTCTTATGCTTAGAATTCTCTTTCACCTTTAATATTTAATGTTTAGAACACAAATACCTCTCTGAAAACAAGAGGATCAAGTTCTCAGAATAAGCATCACAAAGATCATCAATCTGTCTGTGCCAAGCTATATTCCATACTAGGCATGGGCAAAATTGGTATATTAATGAAAGAAATGCTGTCAGTAATAAGATGGGTCTATAATAGCAGGGCATCTTCCTTACCAGTATAGATATCCAGGTATTTTAGATCATTCTGAGCTATGGCAAGAAGCTGACATTCCTGAACATCTGGCCCTATCCAGATGTCCTGGTCTTACTTCCCAGATAAAATCTACTTTTTCACTATACTTATAGATCATACCAAGTGACTGGACTGTCCTGAAAAACTATCTACTCCAGCTCCTTAATTTCATATATGAGGAAACTAAAGCCCTAAAATGCTGTGGAGGGTAGGTAGGTACAGTGCTTAAGGGCTTGGGTTACTGAATCAGGCTTCCTGGAAGTTTGAAATAAGGCTCTATCACTTAACTATGCAAACTTGGGCAAGTCACTTAATTTGATTGTACCTCAGCTTTCACTGCTGTATAATTAGGGCAATAACAGCATTTACCACCTGGTTGTTGTAAGCATTAAATGAGTTAATATTTATAAAATATTTTATAACATACAACTATAATCAACAAATGGGCTAAGGATATTTAAAAGAAGTTGAAATCATACATAATTAACCCTTAACAATCATGCAGAAAATAAAAAAATTCTCCTTTACAATTTGATGAAACTGAGTCTCATAGAGTTGAAGTAACTTGACCGAAGTTGCAAAATTCTTGTTCAATGAAAATGATTGAAACTCAGATCTCCCTGAACCTAAACCTGGTGCTGCTCACTCACACTTCCCATGCTCTGACCTCTTAATTCTGAACAATGAAGTTTGTCAGCTTATCCCATGACCCTTCCCAACGTTTAGTTAATATCCAGGAGGTTCATGTCATTTTCTTCTCTAGTTCAAGTATTCTATTTAAACTATCAAACAAATGCTTTCAAATCCTTCCTTTGCCTTGTTTTCTTCATACCTGCTTTATTATATATTCATTTGCTTATTTTCCATCTTACCCACTGAGATGGTAAACTTCACGCAGGTAAATATAATTGTCAGTTTTGTCCATTGCTGTATCTGTGTATCTAAAAGCATATAGAATGCATCCTAGAACATAAAAGGTGTTTGAAAACATTTTTGATGAAATATGAATAAATGAATAAATGGATGAATGAAATTCTGTATCTCAACCAATACTGTACATTAAGTAAACTAAACAAGAACAATCTACCTATTTATTGATTTCCTTTCCAGGCTCATAACAACAACCATTTACCAGGTTATAAAACGCACACAACGGAGATATCCCTTTATTGGGCTCTGTCATTTAAAGTCATTTTCCATATCAAGGCATTGTATAAAGAGCAGTAAAAACTTTCTGCCATTTTATTATGCTCCATTCCTATTTAAAAACTTACTGTGTTTGATATTTGCAACACACCTCAAATCTAATCTACTAACCATTGCATTAATGTTTCTTCATTGGTTTCCCTATTTTGTTTTAAAACTAATTCTTCTTATTTCCTCATTTAAAATATATTTTTATTGATTTCAAAGAGGAAGGGAGAGGGAGAAAGACATAGAAACATCAATGATGAGAGAGAATCATTGATCAGCTGCCTTCTGCATACCACCCCCCACTGAAGATTGAGCCCGCAACCCAGGCATATGCCCTTGACCAGAATCAAATTTGCAACCCATCAGTCTGCAGGCCAACACTCTATCCTCTGGGCCAGGCCTGCTAGGGCTCTTCTTATTTTCTGGTTTGCTTCAAATTCTAACCATTATTGCCTGTTTTGTACATAATTATACTGATTTGAATTAGCCTAATAAAAATTTCCATTTCTTCCTACCATACTGCTATTCAAGTTCAAATCAATTCTTCCCAAAGAGCTGGGTCCCTATAAGATCATTTTAAATCATTTTTTTTAATTTCTATTTAAAAAAGAAAGTTAAATTGCCCCAGTTCTTTCCTTCCATGTTCTTAAACATTTAGCACAAATAGTGATGGTGTAATAACTTAGTTGTATTGGAACACAAAACACACACAAATAACCAGTTCATGACTTGATTCCATGAGAGATAAGTGGACTTTGGGAGTGGAGTCAAACCAACCTGCTTACCAGCTGAGGTATTCACATGTGTGATGTCCTACTCTGGTTCTTACTGACTCCTCCTCCACTTTTTTGTATTAATATGGACTTTCTCCCCAGTTAGCTTTCAAATTCCAAACCCCACTTACGCTTGGAGATTATCATTTTTTTCCAGCAGCTCAAAACTAATAAACAAAAACAAAGGTGCTCAATAGCTTTGCAAGTATGATAAGTGCTCGCTCAAAAGTGATTCCAAGGTGCTGGAAGTTTACATTGGGAAGGTTTAAGAAGGTATGTATGGCTACTCCATCTTCAAGAAATCTATGATAAGGAGGTTTAACTATAGATTATAACTGCTATACAAAAAAAAAGAGTTTAACTTTTCAAAAAAATGTTTTTATAGTTGGTATATAGATATACTATGCATTATATATTTGCATGAATAATGTACTATGGTAAAAGATAATATACATTCTTGGTAATATGATTATCTACAATTCTCTAGTCTATAATGATCATGGATTGCTTTTTTAATCAAAAGTAATATTATTAAAAAGAAATGTGCTTCAGCCAACCAGTGTTGCTCAGTGGTTAAGCATTGACCTATGCACCCAAGAGGTCATGGTTCAATTCTCAGTCAGGACACATGCCTGGATTTTGGACTCGATCCCCAATAGGGAGCTTGCAGGAGGCAGCCAATCAATGATTTTCTCTCAACACTGATATTTACATCTCTCCCCTTCTCTTTTCCTCTCTGAAATCAATAAAAATATATTTCAAAAAGAAAATGTATTTCTAATCTAGCACATAGTTGACTATAAGGATATCAGTAACCTTTTCTCTATAATTGTTTTTCCCATTCAAACTCCTCAGCAAATTACCCCTAGTTTGAAACTTCACTCAAATACTGTTTCTTGCAGATTTAACAAAAGTTCATTCCTGATCCTCAAAGTTTGCATATATATGCATATGCCCTATGGCTCCTTCTTCATCACATACCAACCATAAGTCATTACTTAGAATGAAGACTTACTTGATTGAGCCTGACCTAAGTTTATAAAGCATTATGCAAAACTCAAAGGAACAATGGGGAAGAAAATTCTGATTAAGCAGCTCAGCTTTGAGAACCTTAAAACTTTGACAAGTAACCACAGAAAGTAAACCTAGATCATCAGGTAAGAATGAGTTGATACCTCAACATATCTAAATCTATGTTACTTACAATAATAATACCTTGTGATTATTATTAACCTGTGATATCCCAAGTCAGTTCCTTGTTGCAACACTGTGACAACAACATTGTGAAGTAGGTACTAATTTTAGGCCCATTGTAAGGGTAGGTTTAGGATTACAGACTAATTAAGTGACTTGCCCAAGGTCACATAGATAGTAGATAGCCAAACTGGCATTCACACCCTTGTATCCCTGCTACCCGTCCATCCACCCGTCTCCACTCCCCAGCCTAATGGTTCTATAACCTAAATTAAGCCCAACTCTGAGTCATGTCTGCAATATTTCCTCTCAATATGTTTGGCCTTAGACTATATTTGGAAGTAGAATTTAAACAAACAAACAAAAAACACATTGGGACTTTTTGCCGTACAGGTGACCACTTATGCATAGTCTAGCCATGCAAACTATTTGTCCCTTTCCCTTTTTTCCTTATAATCATTTCCTTTGTGAAATCCAGGGGATGGATTCTAATTTCCAAGGCCTCTTACATGTTTGACATTCTGTAGTTCTTAGAATGCCTACCAGATTTAAACAGCTGAATAGGAATGGATTATTGAATAGTAAGAGGAAAAAATACACTCCAACAGGACCATTTAACATTCAGAATGTTGTTTTTTTTAACATACATTTTGGATTGCACAATGCTTTACATAAATCTGGGTAACAGAGCCATCTGCATTCTAATCCCAGCTCTGCCCCTGCAGCGCTAGGAGATAGATGAATCTCTCATTCTTTTGGTGTTTTAATTTCTTCAGTGGTTAAGCAAGGACGATACATCTAACCTACCTTTCAGAATTTCTGAATGGATTATAGCAAAACCTTTCATTAGGTTTTTGGCTTAAAAGATTTCTCTCTGAGCCACATTTATGTTTTCATATTCTATTTTCCCAATAGGATTCACAAAGGAAATATAGCCATATAATTGGATTAATTTCCCTAAATCCTTGGATGATCTCAACATGTTTGGCCGTGACTAATCAATGAATTTGAATTTTTGGCAAACGATTATGATTATGTACATGTTTCAAATATCTGCCCTTTTCTCTGTAGTCAGAGAAATCTGGTTTAACTAATTTTGAGAACATAAATGTTAATATTCAATAACATTAAAATACTGTTTTGTTTAACTAAAATTTCCCCGATGACTTAAGAAATAAAGATGCAAACTTCCATGTTGATGCCAAAGCATGAAGTATACGAAATCTACAATATTATATGAAGATCAAATACTGAAGTTGAAAATGATCTTTAAAAGAAAAAAGAAAAGAAAAAAAAAACTAGCCCTAGCCAATTTGGCTCAGTTGATAGATCATGGACTGAAGAGTCCTGGGTTCCATTCTGGTCAAGGACATGTACCTCAGCTGCAGACTCCTCTCCGGTCCAGGAGGCAACCAACTGATATATTTTTCTCACATCGATGTTTCTCTCTGTCTTTCCCTCTCTCTCCCACTCTCCCTAAAATTTCTCTTGTGAGGATTAAAAATTTTAAAAAAAGTACTGAGGAGGAGGAAAAATGGCGGCAGAATAGATAGACGCATCTGGAGCTTTGTCACTGGGCAGAGGGAGAGAGAGCAGCTAAGAGTCGCACTGGGAGTGTTTGTTGGCAAGTTAAGAGTCAGTTATTCTCCAGGAGAAGGTGGGGGACTGCTGGCCAGGAGAGCTCCACTGCCACGGGGTTTTTTGTCTGCCAGAGCCACCAACAAGAACGTGGAGACCTCGCCATCTTGCAGAGGAAGGTGGATGTCTGCAGCGGTCTGAAAGCTACGGCTGAAACACCCACCGAAAAGCCGGGGACCCAGAACACTGCTCTCCAATCGGCTCAGACACACGGCAGATTCAGAGGAGATCCAAACGGAACACAGAAAGGGCAGATTTTGCCTGAGATAAGATGTCTCCTGTCCCACAGAACAGAGAGGCGCACATTGTGGGAACCAGTCTGGAGGAAAGCTGCCTCTGGAGAGGTCCGCGGATGTGGGGCAGGGCATGATCTCTAAATGTGGAGGCAAACTCTCAGAGCTGTTGACAGAGAGGAGCTCTAGAAAACAACTCATTTTGATCTGAGGCAGAAGGACAGCCTGGGAGTCATTACAGTGTCCCTGCTGCAAAATCCCCACAAACCAGTTTTGAGAACCACAGAGTAGCAGGATCTGAGCAGAGCCTAGAGAGGTCCTGTGCTTTGTCTCAGAGGTAAATTCTGAAACACTGCCACTCAGTGGATGACGCACAAATTGACTCTCGCTTAACCACAAAATAATAGATTAAGAACTCAGCAGTGGAACACAGGGAACTGCAATACTCTCCCTACTGGGAAACAGGAGTGCCAAGCAGAACAATAGTGGAAATGAATGACCATTCTATTTTTTTTTCTTTTTTTCTTTTTTAAAACTTATTTTATTTTATTTTTATTAATTTTTCATTTTTGCATATTTTAATTAAATTTTTTTTCTTTCCTCCTCAATTGATTTTACCTTTTTAATTATTACATTTTTGTTTTCAACGAGTATTATTACTACTACTATTTTACCTTTTTGGAAAGAAACAAGTGTCTTTTTGTTTTCTCTTTATTTTACTTTGGGATTAGCATTCTACATCCTGTTTTCATCTTTCCTTTAGCATAATTTTACTCCATCTCAAGTCTACCTTTATGCCAACACTTTCCTCCAACTTTCCCCATTTTGTTGTCTTGTTTCTCTTACCCTTTTCTAAATTTAGATTCTCCCTATTCTTTCCCTTTACCTGGTTAAAATTTCACCCAACTTATATATCTAATTTCAAATCCCCTACTCCAAGTCCATACAAACCTCTCTCTTCTTGTCTTCACTATCCAAAAAGTTGTTTTTCTCTATGTCCTTTTGTTGCTGTTTGCCTGAACGGAGATTATATCGATTTTTTGTACTTTTTTGTGAGATTGTTTTATCTTATTCTACTTGTTTTATTTTGCTTTTTGTTTACTTTGTTTTGGTTTGTTTTTTACCTCTCTTTTCCCTCATCTCCCTGGATACCAGTTGTTATTTGTAGTTTGTATTAATCTCCAGGTACTGGTTGCTGGCCTTTGTTGGGATTAGTGACTGTTCTATTGGTGTTTTCTCCTGACATCTATATTTTGTTCCCCTTTTCTCTCTTATCCTCTTTCTTTTCTCTCTTTTTTTCACTTTCTCTTTTCTTCTTCTTCTTCTCCTCTTTATTTTTTTATTTTATTTTATTTTTGTTCTTTTTTTTTTTTTTCTCCCTCTCCGAATTTGATTTTGGCACTTCTTTCCTTTCTTTTTTCCTCATTTTCCTCTCCTTCTTTCTCTACTTACCCCTAATTTGTCTTTCATTGGACGTCACCTTGGTGATTATTAACATTGTGAATACATTTCTGTTAAGTGCCTTGTGTGTTGTACCGGGTCATGTTGTAGTTTGTGCCTTTGAGTCAATGTAGGAGAGAGAACTACAAAACCAGACACTCGGACAAGAAAAACCATGGGCAGAAGAAGAAACAGCCCGCATATGACAGAAAGGCAGGTATCACCAGAAAAGGAAGTAAACAAAATAGAAGCAGAAATAAGCCTGCCAGAGAAAGAGTTCAGAGAAATGATCATAAGGTGGATGAAAAGAATGGAAGACAAATTCGACAATATGAGTAAGATCCAAGAGGAAATGAAGAAGAAGCAAGAATAAATGCAAGAAGAAATGAAAAATGACATCACTGCTTCAAAGAACTCAATAGAAAGCATCAAAGGTAGACTAGAAGAAGCAGAGGACTACATCAGTGAGCTAGAAGACATGGGAGGAAAAAATACCCAAGTACAGCAGCTTCTAGAAAAAAAAAATTAAAAAGCAAGAGGAGAGCCTAAGGGAACTTTAGGATAACACACAAAAAACAAACAAAAAACAACAAAAAACACATCCACATAATTGGGATTTCAGAAAGAGTGGAAACTGAGCAAGGATTAGAGAACCTGTTTGAAGAAATAATGACAGAAAATTTCCCCAATATAGGAAAGGAAAAACCCCCACACAAATCCAAGTAGCTCATAGAGTCCCAAGCAAAAGGAACCCCACAAAACCAACACCAAGGCACATTATAATTAAATTGGCAAACACCAACCACAAAGTAAGAATCTTAAAAGCAGCCAGAGAGAAACAGAAAGTTACCTACAAAGGAACCCCCATAAGACTAGTTACTGATTTCTCAACAGAAACTCATCAGGCCAGAAGGGAATGGAATGAAATATACAAAGTCATGCAAAGGAAGGGTCTGAATCCAAGAATACTGTACCCTGCAAGGCTTTCAATTAAAATTGAAGGTGAAATCAGAAGCCTCACAGACAAAAAAGGACTAAGGGAATATATTACTACCAAACCAGCAATGCAAGAAATGTTAAAGGGTCTGCTGTAATAAAAAGAAATAGGAAGCGAAGAAGGAACTCTGGGGTAAAGACTATAATATGGTGACAGATAAGTACCTATCAATAATAACTTTAAATGTAAATGGATTAAGTGCTCCAATCAAGAGACATAGGGTAACCGATTGGATAAGAAAACATGATCCATATATCTGCTGTCTACAAGATACCCACTTCAGGAAAAGAGATGCACACAGATTGAGGGTGAAGGGATGGGAGATCTCTTTAGTATAATACTAAAGAGAACAATCCAACAAGAAGACATAACTCTGGTAAACATATATACACCCAATATAGGAGCACCTAAATACATTAAAAAAAAACTGCTGGAGGATATTAAGGGAGAGATTGATAGCAATACAATCATAATAGGAGACTTTAATACCCCATTGTCACCACTGGACAAATCCTCTAAACAAAAGATTAGCAAAGAAACATCAATCCTAAATGACTCACTAGACCAAATGGAATTAATTGACATCTTTAGAACATTTCACCCCCAAACCACAGAATATACATTCTTCTCGAATGCACATAGGTCATTTTCAAATCATATGTTGGGTCATAAGAAAAGTCTCTTCAAATTCAAGAAGATAGAAATCATATCAAGCATTTTCTCAAAACACAGTGGCATAAAACTGGAAATCAATAATAAAAAAAATATATAAAGAAATCAAACACATGGAGACTAAACAGAATGCTATTAAACAACGATTGGGTAACCAGAGAGATCAAGGAAGAAATAAAAAACATTATGGCAACAAATGACAATGACAACACAACAATACAAAATTTATGGGACACAGTGAAAGCAGTCTTGAGAGGGAAGTTCATTGCTTTACAAGCCTACTGCAAAAAAATAGGAAAGAATGGTAATAAATTACCTAACCCTACAATTCAAAGAGCTAGAAAGAGAGCAACAAGAAAAGCCCAGTGTATGGAGAAGGAAGGAAATAGTGAAGATCAGAACAGAGATAAACAACATGGAGACCAAAGAAACAATTAAAAAGATCAACAAAACCAAGAGCTGGTTCTTTGAAAGGATAAACAAGATTGATGGACCCCTAGCCAGGCTCACCAAGAAGCAAAGAGAGAAGACCCAAATAAACAAAATCAGAAATGAAAGAGGAGAAATAACAGACCCCACGGAAATACAAAGGATTGTTAAAAAATACCATGAACAACTCTATTCCAACAAATTGGACAACCTGCAAGACATGGACATATTCCTAGAAAAATATAACCTTCCAAAACTCAATCAGGAAGAATCTAAACATCTCAAAAGTCCAATAACTATGAAAGAAATTGAAGCAGTCATCAAAAAGCTTCCAGCAAATAAAAGCTGGGGACCAGATGGCTACACAGGAGAGTTTTACCAAACATTCAAGGAAGAATTAAAACCTATCCTCCTCAGACTATTCAAAAATATTCAAGAAGAAGGAACACTTCCAAACACATTCTATGATGTCAGCATCACCCGAATACCAAAACCAGATAAAGACAACACAATGAAAGAGAATTATAGGCTAATATCTCTCATGAACATAGATGCCAAAATCCTCAACAAAACTCTAGCAAATCAGATCCAGCAGTACATCAGAAAGGTCATACACCATGACCAAGTAGGATTCATCCCAGGAATGCAAGAATGGTACAATGTCCACAAATCAATAATTGTGATATATCACATAAACAAATTGAGAGATAATAATCACATAGTCATATCAATTGATGCAGAAAAAGCATTTGACAAAATCCAACACCTTTTCTTGATAAAAACTCTCAGCAAAGTGGGAATAGAAGGGTCATACCTCAACATCATAAAAGCCATATATGATAAACCCACAGCTAACATCATACTCAATGGGCAAAAACTAAAACCATTTCCCCTAAGAACAGGAACAAGACAGGGATGTCCACTCTCACCTCTCCTGTTCAACATAGTACTGGAAGTATTAGCCATTGCAATTAGACAAGAAGAAGAAATAAAAGGCATCCAAATTGGAAAAGAAGAAGTAAAGTTGTCCTTATTTGCAGATGACATGATACTGTATATAAAAAACCCGAAGGACTCCATGCCAAAGCTAACTGACTTAATTAATAAATTCAGCAATGTAGCAGGATACAAAATTAATGCTAAGAAATCTGTGGCATTTCTATACACTAATAGTGAAATTACAGAAAGAGAGACTCAAAAAGCAATCCCATTTACCATCGCACCAAAAAAATTAAGTTACCTAGGAATAAACCTAACAAAAGAGGTAAAAGACTTATATGTAGAAAACTACAGGACACTGAAAAAAGAGATAGAGGAAGATGTTAACAGATGGAAGAGCATACCATGCTCATGGATTGGGAGAATCAACATCATTAAAATGTTCATACTACCCAAAGCAATCTATACATTCAATGCACTACCCATTAAAATACCAACGACATATTTCACAGACCTAGAAAGAATTCTTCACAGATTCATTTGGAACAAAAAAAGACCATGAATAGCCACAGCAATTCTGAGAAAGAAGAATGAAGAATAAAAAGGTGGGATCTCAATACCAGATTTCAAGCTATATTACAAAGCAACTGTTCTCAAAACAGCCTGGTACTGGCACAAGAATAGACATATACAACAATGGAATATTATAGAAAACCCAGATATCCACCCAAACCACTATGCTCAACTAATATTTGATAAAGGAGGCATGAACATACAATGGAGCCAAGATAGCCTCTTCAATAAATGGTGTTGGGGAAATTGGATAGATACTTGCAAAAAAATGAAACTGCACCACCAACTTACACAAATACAAAAATAAACTCAAAATGGATACTGGACTTAAACATTAGAAGGGAAGCCATAAAAATACTAGAGGAATCCACAGGCAGCACAATCTCAGACATATGTCAAAAGAACTTCCTCACTGATACTGCTCCAAAGGCAATGGAAGCTAAAGAAAAAATAAACAAATGGGACTACATCAAAATAAAAAACTTTTGCACAGCAAAAGAAACCATCAGCAAAACAACAAGAAAGACCACTATATGGGAGAACATATTTACAAATGTTATCACTGATAAAGGTTTAACCTCCAACATCTACAGCCAACTTATACAACTTAATAAAAGGAAGATAAACGATCCAATAAAAAAAATGGGCAACAGACCTAAATAGAACCTTTTCGAAAGACAACAGAAGGAAGGACAAGAGACACATGAAAACATGTGCAAGGTTACTAAGTATACGAGAGATGCAAATCAAAACGACAATGTGATACCATCTTACACCTGTCAGAATGGCAATCATCAACAAATCAACAAATGACAAGTGTTGGCGAGGATGCGGAGAAAAAGGAACCCTTGTGCACTGTTGGTGGGAATGCAGACTGGTGCAGCCACTGTGGAGAACAGTATGGAGTTTCCTCAAATAACTAAAAATGGATCTCCCATTTGACCCAGCAATCCTACTCTTAGGAATTTATCCTAAGAAATCACAAACACCAATCAGAAAGGATTTATGCACCCCTATGTTCATAGCAGCACAATTTACAATAGCTACAGTTTGTAAACAGCCTAGGTGCCCGTCAGCCGATGAGTGGATCAGAAAACTGTGGTACATCTACACAATGGAATTCTATGCTTCCATTAAAAAGAAGGAACTCACCATTTGCAGCAACCTGGATGGAGCTGGAGAACCTTATGCTTAGTGAAATAAGCCAGTCTATGAAGGAGAAGCACCACATGATCTCACTCATTTGTGGATAATAAAGAACATTGGAAACTGATGAAAAAAAGGATAGATACAGAGGCAGTAAAACATCAAACAGACTGTCAAATTATAGCAGGAGATATGTATACATGTGACATAATAAAAAGAAAAATTAAAAATAAATAAATAAATAAATAAAGCAATTAGATGTGTGAGAAGAAAAAAAAAAGTACTGAGAGGCTTAATGTCCTGGATAAGTAGAGTAAAGAGATAAAATTTCCTGAGCAACCAGAGGTATTGTACTAAGTGCTTTACTGCACTAGGGCATTGACTCCTCATCATAAACTCTACTATGGCCCTCACTTTCCCGAAGACTTATCTGAAACCCAAGAATGTTAAAGAACTTACCCAAATTCAGCAGCATGGCTGTAATAAAACTCTAGATTTTCTGTGCCCCTTTTAGGGGATGAAAAAACACTTTTTATGTATTAGGACATCAGGCTTATTCCAACCACACAACATATAACTGAGATCAAAACTTATAATAATGCTATAAAAATAAGAACTTTCCCTAAATAAAGATGTATGACATGTCATGAGCTTCAAAAATATTATTTGAAAATCTCATGTAACCTTTAAAATAAAAATAATAACCTCATTTCAAAGATGAAGCAACTGAAGCTTAAACAGGTGAATAATAACAACAATAATAGTAAGTATTCTTCTTATAAAATTTACAAAGGTCCAGGTACTATGTCCTTTCTTACATAGTATTTATGCCTTACATATATAATATTTAATGTTCATAATAACACTGAGTCAAGTAATAGTATCATACCCATTTGCCATATGGAAAATTATATACAGAGAGGTTAAATAACTTCTCAAACCCAGACAGTCTGGCTCCTACAGCCAAGCTCTTAAGCAATGCTCCAAACTTAATACCATAAAGCAGTAGTTTTTAACCATTTTTATCTCATGGCACACATAAACTAATTACTAAAATTCTGTGGCACACAATCTAACAAAAAATGTGAAAACATGCTCAAAATCACTAATCATTTGAGAGCTGCGAATCAAAATGACAATGCAGTACCATCTCACACCTGTCATCAACAAATCAACAAAGGATAAGTG
Source organism: Lasiurus borealis (assembly GCA_004026805.1). Classification (NCBI taxonomy): domain Eukaryota; kingdom Metazoa; phylum Chordata; class Mammalia; order Chiroptera; family Vespertilionidae; genus Lasiurus; species Lasiurus borealis. The sequence continues at coordinate 13,081 of PVJN01048496.1, forward strand.
CTGGTGAGAATGCAGAGAAAAAGGAACCCTTGTGCACTGCTGGTGGGAATGCAGACTGGTGCAGCCACTGTGGAGAACAGTATGGTGTTTCCTCAAAAAACTAAAAATGGAACTCCCATTTGACTCAGCAATCCAATTCTATGAATATATCCCAAGAAGTCAGAAACACCAATCAGAAAGAACATAGGCACCCCTATGTTCATAGTGGCACAATTTACCATAGCTAAGATTTGGAAACAGTGTAAGTGCCCATCAGCAGATGAGTGGATTAAAAAACTATGGTACATCTACATAATGAAATACTACACTGCTATAAAAAAATAGGAATTCTTAACATTTGCAACAGCATGGATGGAACTGGAAAGCATTATACTAAGCGAAATAAGCCAGTCAGAGAAAGATAAATATCGCATGATCTCACTCATTTATGGAAAATAATAAACAATATAAACTGATGAACAAAAACAGATCCAGAGACAGAGAAGCATCTTTTAGACTGTCAAACTTCAGAAGGAAGGTAGGGGAGAGTGGTGGTAAAGGGGAGAGATCAACCAAAGGACTTGAATGCATGCTTATAAGCTTAACCAATGGACACAAAGAACAGGGAAGGTCAGGTCATTGAGTGAGGGGGTTGAGGGTAATAGGGAGATAAGGACACATATGTAATACCTTAATCAATAGAATAGAATAGAATAGAATAGAATAGAATAGAATAGAATAGAATAGAATAGAATAGAATAGAATAAAAATAGGTGTACTTTTGATTCTTTCACACTGAATGGCTATTGTTCTGTTGCCTTTTGACACTTTTTATTTGACAATCTAAGGGAAAAGATGCCAGTGCACCTGACATCTATAAGTCAGGTATTGAATGCTTTAAAAATTCTTGTGCATACTGGTTGAAAATCACTGTAATAAAGAGTAAATGGCCATAGAAAGACCTGAGCTTTGGACTTGCATGCTTGGACAGCATTCTTTCTAAGTCTTCGTGTTTCTCAATCTTGGCTGCTCATTGAAATAATCTGAGGAGCATTTGAGGGTGTTCCATTAAAGAGATATAATAATTATATTATGCATACAAACTGAAGGAATTTTCAGTTGAGATGCCTGTTTCTTTGTTTGTTTTTACTTGTTAGTGAATCTGCAGAGTATAGGATCACCTTTCCTGTTGCATGGAATGAAAGTTTTCATAAGTTCTCAACTAACTCATTAGTTGAACTGTGGGTATGCACTGAGGCAAGGCCATTTTCACTGGCCCCACCCAGCCTAAGAATGGCTAGCTGTAACCTAAGCCAGAAAGTCTCCACGGTTTCTACAGAAATGCTGTTACTGGAGTTTTGATCTAAATTTAAATGCCTTAAGCTGAAGTTTTGATCTACACTTCTCTTAAGTTCCAAGTATGGGCAAAATGCTAGGAAATACTATGGTCGGCACTTTGGAAAACTTGGATTTCTTCTCCTTAAGAAAAGTTCAATCTAGTGGGAGAAATATAAATACTGGCAACTAATTTTAATTAATATTATAGTGCCAAAGTTTAGGTTTTTGCTATGTGTAAGAAAATTTTAATGGGTTCTGGTATACTGCAGGGGTCAAAATAAGACACATAAAGGTGGGATATGGGGCCCTTCAATGCGCTTTACTCTCATAAATGTGTTCAGACAGCCTTGTGTGTTTTTAACATATCCTGGTTAATTAGGAAGATGATTATTATTATTGTTGCTATTTTATTCTCCAACTATAAGTTTTTAACATCCTCTCTTCAGTGGTTTATGTCCCTGAGAGCAAAAGAAACTCAACATTTTCTTCAAGGAACTTCTCATGAATATTAATGTTGTCTTCATTTATTGTTTGGGAAAATGTGACAAAAATAAAAATGCACTACAGCGAAAAAGAAAACGTATACTCCAAAAATATCTCACTTCTGTCAGAATACCTGTGTCATCATCATTATCAATAAGTGCACACTTGACAAGCATGCTCCATAAACTACATCATCTCACAATTCCTTCTAACATTGACCTTTCTTAAGGGGTGCTGCTGGTTCTTTGGTTGCTACCTGTAGAACTCCCATTCATTTTAAAGTTGTACAGTTTTGTCATGCTAAAACTGATTTTAACTGAAACACGAGTTCAGTAAAAATCAGCCAAGGAGATGTAATAAGAGCAGTCTACAAATTTTCAGAGCCAGCATCTTCCATCAAAGAGCTTCAGATCCAAAAGCTCAAATATATAAAACAAACAGAAGTTGAACTGTTCTGGTTGAAGAGAGAATAGAAAGGGAGTCCCACCTGAACGATAGCTCAGACCTCTCCTCACATCCTAGAGCAGCTTGTAGCAACTTCACAGAGCCCTTTGAGTTCTGTACATTGCACATGAAGAGCCACTGATTCAGGGCATTTAAAGATACAGGACCAAAGAACTAAGTTACCAAGCCAGATAAAGTGGTGAAGGCCACAGAATTAGTTAGCAAACTGGGGATTAACATTCCTATAC
>PVJN01048497.1:0-15583 GCA_004026805.1 Lasiurus borealis
ACATAACATGGGCTCTAGCTGGTGTGGTTCAGTTGGTTGGAGCATTGTCCTGTGGACTGAAAGGTTGCCGGTTCTACTCCCAGTCAGGGCACATACCCAGGTTGCAGGTTTAATCCCCCCAGGAGGGGTGAGGACAATGAATTAATGTCTCTCTCTCTCTCTCTCTCTCTCTCTCTCTCTCTCTCTCTCTCTCTCTCTCCCCTCTCTCTCCCTTTCCACCTATTTCTCATTTATAGATGGCAGATTCTACAACTACTGCTCCATTGTACAGTCATCACACCTAGGAATGCTTTGTAGATGACTTCATTGCCACTCCTGTGTCTTTACCCCTTCACAAGGAAGTCAGTTCTTACAGTTTAAAGAGGCTATAGCTCAAATAAAAATCTTGCAACAAGTTTAGGTATGCAAATATAACTAAACTGCAGAGTGTGTCTTCCATTCTGCAATGAAGCCCAGCTACTCACAGACTTTCTCTGGTAGGTGTCCAACTGTGGCACAATAAGGAAAAAGGAGGCACCTCCATCCAGAACCTCAGCTCAGCCCTTGTCTTGAGTGAGCTGACTGCACCCCCACCATACTTAATGCAGAAATAGCTAAGCATTGACCCACCAATTGCACAAGTTGGAAATATCCTCCAGGAAAGTATAAAAGTCACATGGTCTTTCAAGACCTTTTAAACTGGACTGCAGAACTAACTGGCTGACTAAGAAAAGATTGCTCATTGAGACCCTTTTCGTAGGGTCTCAAAATCAAAGATCAGGGATTACTAGTATGATAATTGACTGTCAGTTTCCTTATATATCTTTAAACTTTGCCCCTTTGTATAATAAACAGAGCCATCCAATTATTTGGATAATAGGCTTCCATCAAGAAAAACATTAAAGGTTATCAATGATTACTCTTGTGTAGAAATTAGCATTATCACTTTGATTTAAAACTAAAAACTCTAGGAAATCCTTGTTCAGATTCCTAATTTTTAATTCATTCATTTAGTCAATTAGTTGATAAATGTTCCCTGGGCAGAACAATGGAAAACAAAGCATGTTTATTTGTCTGGAAATATATGCCTTCATTTATTGAAAGATATTTTCTCATATATATAATTCTAGATTAGCTGTTTCTTCCTTCAGGATTTTTCAAGATATCATCTCACTTGTCTTTTAGCTTCCATTGTTTTCATTGATATGTCATCTATTAATCTTATTTGCTCCTTTGAAAGTAATATATGTTTTGACTTCTGCCCAAGTTGGAAGTATAAGTAAACGTGGTACTTGCATCCTCCCATAACCCCATCAAAATTACAACTAGCTCTGCCAGTGTTATCAATAGTTAGAGCATCATCCCTCACACCCAAATGTCTTGGGTTCAATTCCCAGTCAACAGTATATATCTGGGTTCCAGGTTCAATCCCTGACCCCAATCAGGCCATGTGCAGGAGGCAACCAATTGATGTGTCTCTCTCACATCCATGTTCCCCTACCCCCTCTCTCCCTGTCTCCCTCCCTTCTACTCTCTCTAAAAATAAATGGAAAAATATATCCTCAGATATATTCTGTTAATTCTGTAAGAATTAACAGAAAGCAAACAAACAAAAAATTATAACTAAACTACAGAACAACCTGAAATTGAGTTAATCAAAGTCCTATTAGGGAATTAACGAGGCCATATCAAGACTGTTAAGAGAGTCAGAGACAGAGTGGGCTGGTCCACAACCACATGTGATGGATAAAAATTGGGAAGGATATCTCAGCAGTGGAAATCCCCCTGAAGAGCAAGAGGTCCCAGGCCACCAGGCCCCCCTATCTAGTGTTCCAGTGCCAGGAAGAGAAGTCCCTATAACTTCTAGTTGTAAAAACCAGCAGGATTGAGGCTGAAGAAGACTGAGGCTGCTGGAGTCCTAGGCAGTTCTTCTTAAAGGGCCCACACATGGACTTACTCAGACTCAGTCCCTCTGAGCTCCAGCATGGAGTCAGCAGCTTGAAAGGCACCAGAGACATAGGGAGGGACTGAATTGTTTGGCATCAGGATGAGAGCTTTTACCCAGACAGAAGTGCTGGCAGAATCCTTTGTTACTTTGATGAGCCCTTCCCTCACAAAACCAGCAGACAGGTGCCATATCTGAGTCTCCATCAACCTGACTCACACTGTTTGCCCCACCCTGGTGATTCCCAGAGGCCCTGCCCCACCCGACTTTTAAGGCCACCCAAGCTATTTCCAGTGTTTTTTTCCATATGAATGGCTTGTCTTGATGCATGCTTCAAATTTTCCTAAAATCTCTCACAAAGCAGCATCTTGGCCTCAGCAAACCCCATATTTTTTGCTAAATGGCCCCAGACCTGACACTAGCAGCAACCAGCCTTTATTTATAGCTTGACCTTGCCTGTGTACCTCCAAGCCCAGCACAAAAAACAACCATCTGCAGATCTTTTTGTAGCTTATTGAGGGTGGTCCTGGACAAAGCACAGGTGGTGGCTGATCTTGGCATATACCTATCTGGAGGCCTCAGAACAACCAACCTAGTAGACAGTTTCAAAACACATCAAAGTACAATCCAATCACCTCTATAAGTGAGACACCCAAGAGGCAGACTCAGCAGACATCAGAGCCCTGCTGAAGTAAGTCTTGCTTTCTGTGGTGGGCCCTGCATGGCTGACCCTCCACAGTGGTTGGAGGTCAGTGGTCAGTGGTCACGGCCAGTCCTTGAAGATGATGGGCCTGGATAAATCCCTCACATTGTTGTGCCAACAACAATCACAGCTCAACCTGAACAGGAGAGTGTACAGCCCACATGGAAGAATGGAGAGATGCCCAGCTTGAGGGATTAGGGAGGCTGTATCACTGGACCCTACAGGACATCTATTACATTAGGCCACACTACTAAGCCAGGAAGACATAGCAACTCTACCTAATACATAGAAACAAACACAGAAGGCTGCCAAAATGAGAAGACAAAAGAACATGGCCCAAGTGAAAGAACAGAAAAAAGAAGCAAAACTCCAGAAAAAGAAGCAAAGAAAATGGAGATAAGCAATCTACTAGAAGCAGAGTTCAAAACACTGGTTATAGTATTGCTCAATGAATATAATGAGAACCTCAACAACATAAGAAAGAACCAGTCAGAATGAAGAATGCACTAACCAAAATAAAGAACAACTTACAGGGAATCAACAGTAGAGTAGATGAAACTGAGAATTGAGTCAACAGTTTATAATATAAGGAAGCAAAAAACACCCATTCAAACAGCAAAAAAGAAAAAAGAATTTTAAAAAATGAAGGTAGTGTAAGGATCCTCTGAAACAACTTTGAGCATACCAACATTTGCATCAGTGAGAGTACTGGGAGGGAAAGAGAGAGTGAGAAACTGAAAACCTATTTGAAAAAATAATGACAGAAAACTTCCCTAACTTGGTGAAGGATATAGAAATACAAGTCCAGAAAGCACAGAGTCCCAAACAAGATAAACCCAAAGAGGCCCATACCAAGAAACATCATAATTAAAATGCAAAATGTTCAAAGGCAAAGCAAGAATCTTAAAAACAATAGAAAAGTAGTTAGTTACCTACAAGGGAACACCTATAAGACTATCAGCTGATTTCTCAAAAGAAACTTTACAGGCCAAAAGGGATTGGCAAGAAATATTCAAAGTCATGAAAAGCAAATACCTATAACCAAGATTACTTTACCCAACAAAGCTATCATTTAGAATTGAAGGGCAGATAAAGAGCTTTCATAGTTAAAGGAATTCACCTTCACCAAACTAGTACTATAGGAAATGTTAAAAAGTCTTTTTTAAGAAGATAAAAAATCTGAAGAATAAAGTGGCAATAAATACATATCTATCAACAATTGAACCTAAAAACAAAATAAACAAATAAGCAGAACAGAAACAGACTCATAAATAGAGAACATTTTGACGGTTGCCAGATAGGAGGTGGGTTGAGGAGCTGGGCAAAAAAGTGAAGGGATTAAGAAGTACAAATTTGTTGTTATAGAATAGTCATGGGGATATAAAGTACAACATAGGAAATATAGTCAATAATATTCTAATAACTATACATATATGTCAGATGATTGGGAGATTTATTGGGATGATCACTTAGTAAGTTACATAACTTCTAATTACTGGGCTGTACACATGAGATGAATATAATAATTTATATCAACTATAATTGAAAATAAAAATTACTTTAAAAAAGAAAATAGTATGTATTTTTCTCTGGCTACTTTTAAAATTTAAAAAATCCTACTTAGTGTTCTCAGCATTTCTTGAGTTGGTGGCTTTAGTTTTAAAACATTCTTGGTATTATTTCTCCAGACATTTCTGTGTCCCATTTTCTCTCTCTCTCTCTCTCTCTCTCTCTCTCTCTCTCTCTCTCTCCTCTTTCTGGGACTACAATTTCACAGAGAATTTTTTCCTAAAAGTCTTTTTTGCTTTAATCTATCTTTTCCATTATTTTTTCTCTCCATGCTTAATTAGATCTCTTCTACTGATCTGTTTTCTAGTTCACTAATCCTCTATTCTGTTGTGCTAAATCTGTTATTAAACTCACCTATAATTTTTTTTTTCATTTTAATTGCTCTATTTTTAAACTAGAGGCCCAGTAAACGAATTCATGCATCAGTGGGATCCCTCAGTCTGTCCTGTGGGATCTGACCAAAATTGGCTCTCTGACATCTCCCAAGGGGTCCCAGATTGCAAGAGGGTGCAGGCCAGGCTGAGGGACCCCACCAGTGCATGATCAGGGCCAGGGAGGGACGTGGGAATTTGGCCAGCTGGGGAGGGAATGTGGGAGATGATCTAGGGCATGTCTGGCCTTTCTCATTCAGTTCTGATTGGCCAGACCCCAGCAGCAAGTTAACCTACCAGTCGGAGCATCTGCCCCTTGTTGGTCAGTGCATGTCATAATGACTGGTCAACCAGTCAACTGTCTGCCCCCTTGTGGTCAGTGCACATCATAGTGAGAAGTTGAGCAGCCTTAGCATATCATTAGAATATTAAGCTTTGATTGGTTGAACAGATAATCAGTCAACTGGACATTTAGTATATTAGGCTTTTATTATATAGGATACTACAATCTACATTTGGTTATTCTCTACACATTTCAATCATCTGCTGAAATTATACAAGTTGTCACCTATTTTCTTAAATATAATAATCACATTTTTAAAAGTATGTGATAAATACCCCTAATATCTAAATTTTCTATGGACCTACCTCTATTGCCTTTTTTCCCCCTTCTTCTTCTCTTGTTTCTCAATCATTTAGTCTTGTTAACTGCTATGCCTGGTAATTTTTGGTTGAATGTTAGATATTATGTGTAAAAATTACAGAGATAAGGCCAGACTCTGGATAATCCTAATATTCTACAAAGAATTTTCCTTCTGGCAGGCAGTTAGGATAAAGCAGGGCACCATAATCCAGGCTCATTTAATAGCCTGGTTGGCATGGCTCAGTGGTTGAGCATTGGCCTATGAACCAGGAGGTCATGGTTCAATTCCTAGTCAGGCCACATGCCTGGGCTGTAGGCTCAATCCTTAGTAGGAGGTATGCAGGAGTCAGCCAATCAATGGTTCTCTCTCATCATTGATGTTTCTATCTCTCTTTCCCTCTCCTTTCCTCACTTAAATAATAAAAATATATATTTTTTAAAAAGAAAAAATAGACAAATAGGACTACATCAAATTCTGAAGCTCTTGTTCATCAAAGGACACAAGCAACAGAGTGAAAAGCAACCAATGGAATGGGAGAAAATATTTACAAACATAAATCTGATAAGGGGTTAATATCCAGAATATATAAAGGACTCCTATAACTCAACAATAAAAATATCAAATAACCCAATTTAAAAGTAGACAAAGTGCCCTGGTTGGTATTGCTCAGTAGTTAGAGTGTCAGTCCTTGGCCGAAGGGTCTCAGGTTTGATTCCCAGTCAAGGACACATACCTCCGCTGCAATTTTTCTAGCCCGGGTAGGGGTGTATGCGGGAGGCAACTAATCAATGTGTCAGTATTTTTCTCTCTTTCCCCCTGCTCTCTCTCTTTCACACACTTTTTCTACAACTCAATGCAAAAAATAGCCTCAGGTGAGGATTAAAAAAAAAAAAAGAGGCCTGGTGCATGAAATTTGTGCACAGGGGTGTGTGTCCCTCAACCAAGCCTGCACTATCTCCAATCTGGGACCCCTTAAGGGATGTCCAACTGCCCGTTTAGGCTCAATCCCAGTAGGATCAGGCCTAAATGGGCAGTCGGACATCCCTCTCACAATACAGGACTGTTGGCTCTCAACTGCTTCCCTGCCTGCCTTCCTGATTGCCCCTTACTGCTTCTGCCTGCCAGCTTGATCACCTCCTAACCACTTCCCTGCCAGCCTGATTAATGTCTAACTGCTTCCCTGCCAGCCTGTTTGCCCTTAACTGCCCTCCCCTGCAGCCTGATCCCTCCCAACTTCTCTCCCCTGCTGGCCTGATCACCCAAAACTGCCCTCCCTTGTAGACCTGATCCCTCCCAACTGCCCTCCCCTGATGGCCATTTTGTGGTGGCCATCTTGTGTCCACATGGGGGCAGCCAACTTGTGTGCTGGAGTGATGGTCAATTTGCATATCACTCTTTTATTAGATTGGATAGGCAAAGCATTTGAATAAACATTTCTCCAAAGATGATATACAAATGGTCAACAAGCATATGAAAAAAATTCTTAATATCACCAACCATAAGAGAAAGGCAAATCAATACTGCATTCAGATATTACCTCCCACCCACTAAGATGGCCAATATAAAATTTAAAAAAACACACATAGAAAATAACAAGTATTGGTGGAGATGCGGAGAAGTTGGAATTTTTGTGCCTTGTTGGTGGATTGTAAAGTGGTGCAATCACTTTAGAGAGCAGCATGTCAGTTCCTCAAATGATTTAAAATAGATCTGCCATATGATCCACCAATCCTGCTTCTGGGTATATATCCAAAAGGATTGAAAGCAGGGTCTTGAAGATATATTTGCATACCCAGGTTCATAGCACTATTCACAATAGCCATGAGGCAGAAGCAACCCAAATACCATCAATGAATGAATGTATAATCGAAATGTGGTATTTACAGACAATAGAATATTATGCATGGAAGGAAATTCTGTCACATGCTACTACTTGGATGGACCTTAAGGACGTTATACTAAGTGAAAAAAGGGCAAATACTATATGTTTCTACTTACATGAAGTATCTCCATTAGTCAAATTAACAGATATCAAAAGAATGTTGGTAGATATATAGATATAGAGAATGGTGGTGGCTAGAGGCTGAGAAGAGCAGGCAAAGGGGACTTTTTGTATCTAATGAGTATAGAGTTCAGTTCTACAAGATGAAAAGGTGCTGGAGATCCCTTTCACAACAATGTAAATATACTCAACACTACTGAACTGCACACTTAAAAATGCTTAAGATAATAAATTTTTTTATCACAATAAAAAGAATTTTTTAACCACTCTATGCTATTCCAATGTTTACAACTTTGTTAGATAAATAATAATAACGATGATAATATCCATAACAATATCAACAGGAATAAAACACTCCATTGACTGAGTTCCTGAAAACAAACAAAACTATGTTTCAGTTTTTATAAGTTAGCTTATTTCCTATTAATCTTTACTCATGGGGTACAGACCTTTGCGGGGGTCCCACTGAAGATCTGGGGTGTTTATGGAAGCCCTTCATCCTTAGTAGCCCTAAAGTTCAGTTTTTATTCTCCAACCCTGTGAGATGGCCAGAAGAGCTGCTCAAACTCTCAAGCTATCATCTTTCAATTGTGAATCAGCAAATCTCCCAAAGAGAAAAGTAACACTCTGTCAGGCTCACCTCTCTGAGCCTCTCTTCTCTCCAAGATCTCCAGCCCTCAATCCCTTGCTGCCTTGATGCTTTCCAATATTTAAAGTTTATTTAGCCTTTCTAATTATTCTCAACTAGTTGCCTGGTGCACAAAATTCATGTACATTAACAGGGGGTTTAAAAAAGGGGGAGAATAATTAGAAGAAATAATTTTTTAAATATATTTTATTGATTTTTTACAGAGAGGAAGGGAGAAGGATAGAGAGTTAAAAACGTCAATGAGAGAGAGACATCGATCAGCTGCCTCCTGCACACCCCCTACTGGGATGTGCCCACAACCAGGATACATGCCCTTGACCAGAATCGAACCTGGGACCTTTCAGTCCGCAGGCCGATGCTCTATCCACTAAGCCAAACTGGTTTCGGCTAGAGGAAATAATTTAATATTGCTATTTGCCCTTTCTCTGAAATATAAGTGTAAGAGATGAAAGAAAATTAGTAAAACCTTCCTCCTGTCAGAGTCTGGGGTGCACCACAGGTCCCAGAATCAAGTCCTTCCCTACCCATATGTGCCTCAAAATCACATGAGACCCAGACCCTGCTGGCCCTCCGACATTGGGTTAGATCCAGACCCGGCCAGTCCCACCCTTGTCAAGCCCTGCCAGGCAGGGGGATAGCCTCAGGTCTCCTGGCCCAGAACCAGGACAGGGGGCATGGCCTGAGGTCCCCCGGCCCAGACCAGGATGGGGAGTGTGCCTTGAGATACCCCATCAAGCCCCTCTGGGTGGGGGGCATGGCCTGAGGTCCCCCACCAAGCCCTGCCAAGCAGGAGGTGGGGGACATAGTCTTAGGTCCCCCATCAAGCCCCACTGGGCAGAGGATACAGCCTGAGTTCCCCCAACCCACCACTGGGGTTGCACCTTGAAATCCCCTGTCAAGCCCAGCCAGGCAGGGGGGCTCAGCTTCAGGTCCCCTGGCCCAGTGCTGGGTGGGGGACCTGGCCTGAGGCCCCCAGCCTGGTGTTGGGGTGAAGGGAATGGCCTGAAGTCCCTTAGTCAAGCCTCACCTGGTGGGGGGCATGGCCTGAGTTTCCCTGTCTTAGCACTGGGAGTGAACCTTGAGGTCCAGCTGGGTGGTGGGCATGGCCGTAGATTCCCTGTCAAGCCCAGCCAGGCATGGGGTCACAGCCTCAGGTCCCCTGGCCCAGTGCTGGGGCAAGGGGCACAGCCTGAGGTCCCCCAGCCTGGTGCCGGGCTAAGGGTTGTGGCATGAAGTCCTCTGTCAAGGCCCACCTGGTTTGGGGAGCAGCCTGAGGTCCCCTAGCCCAGCACCAGGATGGAAAGCACACCTTGAGGTCCCCGTCAAGCCCCGACAAGCAGGGGGCATGACCTCAGGTCCTCTGGCCTGGCACCAGGGCAGGGGGTGCAGCCTGAGGTCTCTTCTCAAACCCTGCCAGATGGGGAGCACAACTGAGGTCCCCTGTCAAATCCCACAGGGGCAGGGGAGGGGGTAGCCTCAGGTCCCTTCTGATTGCTCATTAAGGCTCCTTATGGGGAACTTGATCTCAGCTGTGGGTGTAGCCATCTTTGTGATGGAGTGATGGTCAATTTGCATATTCCCTCTTTATTAGATAGGATTATGGGAGATGGTATAATGCTAGTCTGCTATATCTAAAAGCAGAAATCCTTGAGAAATTTTAGAAGATTGAATAGAGAGCTTTCTCAGTGGTAGTTTAGATTACAGGCCAATGTGAAATCAAATATGTATATGGGATTTGGGCTGGAAGACCCTAGTTTGAGTCATCTTTACCATAACCTGTGGGATGTTGGGAAAGCCTCAGCTCCTGGGAAGTTTAGAGATGGATACATTTCTAGTGAGTGGACAGCATGTATATAGACATAGGTATGAAGTATGTTCTTAACCTCATTGTTCGTTCTGTTTTATCTCCATTTCTACTCATCTTTCATTTTTGCATCATTTTAATGTATGCTCTTCTGAAACATCATGTTTCATTGTTAGTTATCTTAAATTCTCTCTGGCAGTATTTTAATTATTCTCCATAGGGGAAATGGTATCAGGCTAGTCTGCTATTCATTATTCATTCATTAAAATAAACATGTTCACTCTCTGAACCTCACCAATTAAATTGAAATAATGATTCCTTATTTAGTTTACAAGACTGAGGGTCAGATCACATGAGATAATGTATATGAACATACTTTGTAAAGCAATGTACCAGTATAATTAATTTATTTGAACCTAGGAGCCATGTTCAATGTATTTTCTTCTTTGCTCTTCAAATTCCATCCATTAGCCTGTCTTATATTTCTGTCAAATCTGTCCACTTCTATCTTTGACCAGGCCACCATCATTTCTCACTTGAACCATGTCCCTTATTGGTCGTCTCTTTTCTACGTTTCCCCCACCAAATAATTTTCCCTATGTTACTCAGCCTGGTATTTTTTAAAATACAAATCTGATTGTGTTACTCTCTTGCTTAAAATACCATTCAATGGCTTCCCAGAAATCTGAGGGGAAAAAATCAAAACATTTGACTCAACTCTGCAAGGCTTAGTCCTTGTCTTACCTCTTCCCATCACAATCTGTGCTCCAGTTCCACGGCCTTCCTTCAATTGCTCCCTGCCTTACAGCCTTTGCACATGCTGTTCTCTCTCCTCCCACCCAGCCCCTCCCCTTGCTCCATTAGCTAGCGAACTCCCATTTATCCTTCCAGTTTCTCAACTTCAGTATCACTCTCTCAGAGAAGCCTTCCCCGAGCGCCACACCTAGGTCATAGAATTTGAAGCTTCTCTTTTATAGCAAGTAAATAATTAGTGGTGTAAGCATTCCATACTGTCTGTTTCTCCTGATGAAATAGAAGCTCCTAGGTAGCAGGGACACATTTATCTCATTTATTACTGAATTACCAGTGCCTAGTAAGTTCCTGATGCACTCAATATATATTTGTGCCATCAATGAATAAATGAATTCTTGGCAGCTGACAATTTGTTTTTCTGCCCGAGGCTGGGGAGTTAAAAGGTGTGAGAGCTAAGAAGCAGAACAGATCTTTTTGGTCATTCCTCCCTCTATCCTTCTCACACGATGCACTCATCATTCAATCAAAGCAGTATCTGCTTCATCATAGGCTACCCCAAAAGTGCCCCAAGTGAAATACTGCTAGATCATTGGTTTTTGTGAATACAGTCTCCGTGGGACTGTATTTTTCTACCCAGAAGGAAGAACTTTTCAGAAATATCCTATCTAATAAAAGAGTAATATGCAAATTGACCATACCTCTACTACACACACAAGCTATGTCCGCAAGCCAATCAGGAGGGAGTATGCAAATTAACCAACCAAGATGACTACGGCCACAGAGAGAGCAGGAGGGAGGCTTGGGTTTCCCCAGCAAAGGAGGAAGCCAAGCTTTCCACACACCCTGGCCAGGCCCAGGCTTCTGCTTAAGGCTACAAAGTTTCAATTATAGGACATAAATAAATTCCAACAGAAATGGCTGCCACCACAGAGCAAGCAGAACGCTTAACTCTGCTCCAGTCTACTAAGTTCCAGTTGTAGAAGATAACTAAATCCCAGATACCAGGGCCTCCACTTGGGTTTCTGGGGGCATGGCTGGCTTGCAAACCACCACAGGCTCCTCACCCAGGCCTCCCATGCCCCATGGGAACCCACATCCTGATCTGGGACACCCTTCAGGGCAAACCAGCACCCATGCACTAGGCCTCTATCCTATCTAATAAAAGAGTAATATGCAAATTGACTATCACTCCAACACACAAGATGGCTGCCCCCATGTGATCAAATATGACTGCACTCATGTGGATACAAGATGGCCACCACAAGATGGCCTGCAGGGGAGGGCAGTTAGGGGTAACCAGACCTGCAGGGGAAGGTCATTAGGGGTGAGCAGGCCCACAGGGGAGGGCAGTTAGGGGCAAACAGGCTGTCAGGGTAGCAGTTAGGCATCAATCAGGTTGGCAGGGGAGTGGTTAGGGGGTGATCAGGCTGGCAGGCAGAAGCAGTTAGGGGCAATTAGGAAGGCAGGCAAGTGCGCAGTTGGGAGCCAGCCATCCTGGATTGTGAGAGAGATATCCAACTACCCGTTTAGGCCTGATTCTGGTGAGCATCCCTCGAGGGGTCCCAGATTGGAGAAGGTGCAGACTGGGCTAAAGGACACCCCTCCTCCCGTACACATATTTTGTGCACCAGGCCTCTTATTTTATATAAACACAAGTAAATTCCTATATATTCTCCCTACACACACATATCCTGAATACAAGGTAGCTTGCTCTTTACACTGCTCTATAGCTTGCTTATTCCATTTAACAGTATAGCTTAGAGATTGTTCTGTATCAGTTGATATAGAGCTACTTCATTCTTTTCAGATTTGTATTATTTTGAATGCGTGTCTAATACTTTATCTGTACAGCACCTTATTTATGGACAGTTAGGTAGTTTCCAATATTTTGCTATTGTAACCACCAGTACAATGGATATACTTGTACATATTTCATTTTATACAGATTTGATTATTTGCATGATAGAATATCTAGGGATGACTCAGAAGTAAAGACATTTAAAGTTTTGGTAGATATTAGTTAAATATTACTTGCCATATTTAGCACCTACTTAATGCATACGCTTGGTTTTTGTACAGTGATATCATATTATGTCTTAACTAGAGGCCCAGTGCACAAAATTCATGCACGGAAGTGGGGGGTTGTCCCTCAACCCAGCCTGCACTCTCTCCAATCTGGGGCCCCTTGAGGGATGTCCAACTGCCCATTAAGCCAACAAAAGTACCTACCTTGTTTAGGCCTAAATGGGCAATTAGACATTCCTCTCACAATCCAGGACTGCTGTCTCCCAACTGCTTACCTGCTTGCCTTCCTGATTGCCTCTAACTGTCCTACCTGCCAGCCTGATCACCCCCTAACAACTTCCCTGTCAGCCTGGTTGATGCTTAGTTGCTCCTCTGCCTGCCTGATTGCCTCCAACTGCCCTCTCCTGCAGGCCTAGGTCCCCCTTATCTGCCCTTCCCTGAGACCCAGTTGCCTAACTGCTCCCCTACCACCCTATTTGCCCCTAATTGCCCTCCCCTCTGGGCCTGGTCATCCCTAACTGCCCTCCCTGCAGGCCCGGTCACCCCCAACTTCCTCCCTTGCAGGCCTGGTCTCTCCCAACTGCCCTCCCCTGCCGGCCATCTTGTCATGGCCATCTTGTGTCCACATGGGGGCAGGCATATTTGACTATTTGGGGCCAGCCAGGGCAGGGAGGGAAGCTTGGCTTCCTCCATTGCTGGGGACAACCCAAGCTTCCTGCTCTCTCTGTGGCCGTAGCTATCTTGGATGGGTTAATTTTCATACTTGCTTCTAATTGGCTGGTGGGCATGGCTTGTGAGCATAGCAGAGGTACAGTCAATTTGCATGTTTCTCTTTTATTAGTGCAGATATCTAGGAAGCCTTTAGAATTTTATTTTTGAACCTTAGAATCAACTTATTTCTAGTGTCAAAAAAAAAATCTTGTTGGCATTTAAAATATTTTTTAATTGATTTCAGAGAGGAAGGGAGAGGGAGAGAGAGAAACATCAATGATGAGAGAAAATCATTAATCAACTGTCGCCTGCATACCACCCTCTCCCCCCATTCCCCAACTGGGGACTGAGCCTGCAACCTGGGTGTATACCCCAACAGGAAATCGAACCATGACCTCCTGGTTCATAGGTTAATGCTCAACCACTGAGCAACACTGTCTGGGTGGCATTTTTATTGAGAATACATTAAACTTAAGATCAGCTTACCATATTATCTTATCCTTTAAAATCATTTTTATAGATTCATGTTTTCCAGGTAAAAATCATATCATCATCAAATAATCAAAAATTTACCTCTTCATTTCTTTCTCATAAAGAATCTTTTTTGGGGGGTGGGGAGTAAGAAGGCAACAGCTTCATTTTTTTATAAGATTTTTCAAATGGGCATTGGTTTAAAGTTTTTGAAATTATAAAAGAGCCAATAGCAGCCGAAACCAGTTTGGCTCAGTGGATAGAGCTTCAGCCTGCAGACTGAAGGGTTCCAGGTTTGATTCCGGTCAAGGGCATGTATCTTGGTTGCGGGCAAATCTCCAGTAGGGGGTGTGCAGGAGGCAGTTGATCGATGCCTCTCTCTCATCAACGTTTCTACTTTCTATCCCTCTCCCTTCCTCTCTGTAAAAAATCAATAAAATATATTTTTTAAAAAAGAGCCAATAGCAGAAAAATCACCTTATGATCCCAACCCCCCAGCTCTCCTCCCCACAGGCAACCATTGTTCTTTGCTGTTTCTTTTATATCCTTCTATAGATATCCTATGTGCAAGCAGGCCAGTCCAGCTGCCCTGAGAATGCTTCTGGTGACAATTTCAGAAGCCCAATAAATAGCTGGGCTGTAGAAGGTCAAAGATAACCAATAGGAGATCATCTCCTGTGTCTTGTCTCCTCTGTGACTAGACAAGTAGAACAAGAAAAATAGATGGGCTCTGCATCCCAAGATAGTTCCACACCCAGACCCGATAGGCTTGGAAGAGTTTAAGCTCTGTCTTCTGCTTTCAAGACATTTATTTTTCACCAATAAATTCTAACTTCTTATCTCTTTCACACAGATGAGTCCCAAGCATATATGTTCTCTCTTTGTATTATCAAAACAGACCACAAACATCTAGCAACTTGCAGCCCAGGATATGTTTAGAGCCTGAGATTTGGGGTTGGATATGGGCCTACTATTTGTGAAGTCATCTCTCCCAGAGTTGTTCAGTGTCATCCAGGTAACATCTCAGAGGGTCTCCTGAGGCCACTGAAGCACCAGGCTCAGAGTTTTTTTCCAGGATTCTCCAGATGGCAGATCTTTCCCACTCTAGCCTGCCAGGCATACCTTGCCTGGGCCTCCTGGCTCAAGAGATACAATGAAAAAATGGTAACTCCCAACAGCTGGTTCAAGAGATACCAGTGAGGAGGGAGCAGAAGAGAAGAAACTTGTCAGGGAGCTCACAAGAGAAGCAGAAGAAAACGCCACTATTTATAGATTCTTAAGCCAACAAAAGTACCTCCACTATTTATTTATTTATTTTGGTCTGGAAGACCCAAGCAACAGTCCAAGACAGACATTTCCTGTGGCCAAGTGGATAAGGTCAGCCTGCATCCATGGGACAAGGTGAGCCACGCCAACTCTCCATGGGGCTTGCTGAACTGTCAGTAGCTCCTCCATCATTATGTGTTCTCATGAAAGGAAGTAGGATGGTGGTGGAGGTGATGGGTGCTGTGACTTTGTTGAGGAGTGATAATGAATGCTGGTAGTGCAGGTGGTGATGATGGTGGGGCTATGCAGTAGGTTGTGGCTATATAAGTTTGTGGTCATAATTGTATTGCTGGTGGTAAAATGGTGGTAGTTATAATGGTTAACATGGATTTATATTCTTATCCCAGGGTCATATGCGTGGAAACTATGAGTAGAGGTGAGCAAGATTCTGGATTTTATTCATTGCTTTAGGATTGGGACAAGAAAAGGGGGTCAGCAATGAGAACAAGCACTGCTCTTCCTCTTATTAATAATAATAATTACTGTTTCATTTCATGGGAGTTATGTGTCTGACCCTAAGCTAAGTGTATTCTACAGTAGTCCCCCCATCACTGTTTTCACTTTTGTGGTTTCAGTTTCCATGGTGAACTGTGATCTGAAAATATTAAATGTAAAATTCCAGCAGTAAACA
>PVJN01048498.1:0-15583 GCA_004026805.1 Lasiurus borealis
CCCCACCTCGCGTCAGTCGCCCGAGGCTCCCGGGTGCGCGGGCTGGCGTGTTTCCCTGTCGGCTACTTTCGGGCTGGAGTTTGGGAGCGCGGCTGGATGCGTCCGCAAGGCCTTCCGCCTTCCTCGCTCTCGGCGTCCCCGAGGCTCGGGTCCAGCCCCTTCCTCCTTGTGCCCACACCGGTGCGTAATAAGCGGGGAGGGTTCTGGCTCCAAGCGCTTCCCGGCGTGTGGCCACTTCTTCCCCGATCCGCTGACATGTCCTCCAGCCCAGGCACGGCGCTTGCCTGGAGGAGGCCGGGGCGGCCTGTTCTTGGCTCTCACACCCCCGGGGCTACACCCTCGGAGAGAATGGGGTAGTGCTAGGATGTGGGTCCTCGGAAATCTGGGAGGTGTCCCGCCGCTGGTCGGGGCTGAAACCCGTAAGTGGCAAAGCCACATGGTTCTTTTGGGGTGGGGAGAGGGAATACAAACTCTTCTGGTTATAAAAGCAATACAAGCTCTTTGTATTGATATTGGAAAAAGAAACCCCACCTCGGAGATAAATTGTATCTTTCCTATCTAAATACACATTTGACAAAAAATGGCTTCAGATTGTTTTGTGGTGTGCTTATACATTGTGTTTTCCGTGCCACCGAATATTGTTCCAAAGCTACTGTACTGGCTGGGTATTTCAAAATAGATTGACCATAATTAATTTCCCCACCCCCACCCCCCCAATTGTTCAACATTTTGAATACCCAGATGTTCAGATTCCAAGCCCACCACAATTATCTAGGGCTCCCTTCCCCTGGTCCCTGTTTCAGTGTCATATGAATGAGATGCCAGAGTGCTCTTCCTCAGATGTGATTTCCAACTGTTAATTAAGTTGGTGGCTTTAAGAATTACCTTACACTCCTCTTTATTTATACCCCCACCCCAATATTTATCTGGCCTGTTAAGTTGTTTTTTCTTCTTTCTTGAACAAGCTTTTAAGTCTATCATTTTCCCTGTTGAATAGATCCCTATCCAGTTTATTGTAGTTCCTTAACCATAATAATCTTTTCTTTTTCTGGGAAGGGGAAATAAAAGTACAGGGAAAAGAAAATTAGTATTATCAGTCATTTACTACAGGCCAGGAATGTCCTATCATTTTGGTCTTCCTAATAGTTATTTTTTTAAAAAATTATTTTTTATTTCAGAGAGGAGGGGAGAAGGAAAGATAGAGATGAGAGAGAATCATTGATTGGCTGCCTCCTGCATGCTCCACACTGGGGATTGAGCCTGTACAACCCAGGCATGTGCTCTGACCGGGAAATGATTGAACTGAACTGTGACCTCCTGGTTCATAGGTCAGTGCTCAACCACTGAGCCACACTGGCTGAGCCCTAAATATTTCTGAGGTCAATAATACTATTCCCATTTAAATGATGAAAATAAAATTCAGAACTTAAGTACCATGTACATATGGTAGAGTCAGGAGTCATAAAAGGACTATCTGATACCCAAAGGCTATGTTTTTGCACTAGGCCAGTGTTTTTAAACCTGTTTTTATTATTATTATCACCCTCCAAGTTAATCACATTTAAATTCTTCCTGATGACAGAAACTATTGAGGAATAAGATTTTGTTAGGTAGGGTTGAACTTTGAAGGCCACACACCATTGTATTAAGAATCTCTTTTCACCCAGAATAAAACCCAAACTGTCACCCCTTTGGGGATATCACTCTGTTGAGAGTGAAATAGGCTTATGCTGGAGGTCATAATCTGCAAGTCTGAGGCTCAGATCTGACCCTTTATTTTATTCATCTGAGATAAATATTTTTTAAAAGACACATTTATTCCAGTAGAAATCTAACACCCATTTCATGGTCTGTATCCAAAGGTCCATTCAGTAGCTTCTCTTGGAATACCAGAGCACCTAGAACTTTCTTCATCAAAACACTTATCCTACTTTAAAACACATCTCCAATTTAACGTTTTACACTGAACTCTTGATTCTTCTCCCCTTGCCCCCAAATCCCCACTCCTGTTTCCCCAATTCTTAAAATATTCCTTGATTTTACTCTTTCTCTAACACCCCTCTATATTCAATCATTCAACAAATCTTTCTGCTCTTGTTTCAAAATGTATCTAGACCTAACCACATCTTACCACTACGACTCCAGTCCAAGCCACCATCATCTAGACTCTTGGAGCACTGCTTTGTCTTCCTAACTGACCTCCCTAGTTCCTCTATGGTCACCCAACAAATGATTCTCCACATAGCAGCCAGATACTTATAAAATGTAATTCAGGTCATGTCACACCCCTGCTGTCAACCTTTCAATGGCTTTCCATCACACTTAGAATAAAAACCAAACGCTGCTCTAGCTGGTTTTGCTCAGTGGATAGAGCATCGGCCCATGGATTGAAGGGTCCCGAATGCAATTCTGGTCAAGGGCATATACCTCGGTTGCAGGCTCAATCCCATCAATGTTTCTCGATCTTTGCCCTCCCTTCCACTCTCTCTAAATCAATAGAAAACTATCCTCGGGTGAGGATTAACAAAAATAAATAAATAAACTTGAAAGGCCATAATCTGTCATGGCCTTCCAGGTCCAACAGGAGTTGGCCCCCATCACCGCCTCCTACCTCATCTCTCCACTCTCCCTTGATCGTTGTCCTCTAGCCACAATGGCCTTCTCACCAGAGTTTGAACTTACCAGGCTCAGGCCCTTTCACCTCAGGTACTTGCCATTTGAACTGCCTTGAAACACTCTTCCCCAGGATGTCCCATGGCTAATTCCTGCTTTTCATTCAGGTCGCTGCTCAAATGTTAACTCTTACTAGAGTTCCTAACCACCTCATCTAAAATAGCCTCAGTCCCCTCCATCATTCTGGATCTTCAGATTCTGTGTTATTTTTGTTCATAGTGTTCGAATTATATATTTACTTATTTGTCTTTCCTCCAACTATGATGAACGTAAGCTGCCACGTAGGATCAGGGATTTTGTTCTGTTCATTGCCCTTTCACCAGCAGTTAGAATAGAGCCTCTTATGTAGCAGAGAACAGCAATACAACTACTTAATACGTATCTAGCTTGAAAGAACCTTCTGATTTTCCTTCTATCTTTCTATAAATTGCTTTCTTTGAGGGCTTCATTTCCATCGTCTGTCCCTTAACCAGCCATTTCAACCATTTCCACACTGCAGGTTTCCGGCTTGATCCCCAGTAGGGAGTACACAGGAGGCAGTGGATTGATGATTCTCATCATTGATGTTTCTATCTCATCTCCCTCTCCCTCTCTGAAATCAATAAAAATATATTTAAAAATAAATAAATAAAATAGTTTTTCATGTACTTAAACTGTAAACCTACTTTTGCTCCACCATGTATATTAACTTAATTCTCAAAACAACTGTATGACATAGGTATTGTTATCCCCATTTTACGTTGAAGAAATAGCTGCAGAGGTGTTAAGTTCTCATCCAAAGTTTCTAGCAACTGACAGTCAGAATTTGTTCCCCAGCAGATTAGTTTCAATGAATAGGTAAATGGTAGTTATATTATAGGCGATGGGATTAGATGGGACTTTTACTGTATATATTTCGATAAGGGTTGACTTTTTAAAAAAAGCAATAAATGTTACCTTTCTGGCAGTGACAAAGAGAAAAAATTGCTGTCTGGAGACAGAAAAGAGAAAGTGATTTGTCAAGACCAGTGTGGTATCTCTCTGTTTTGTCAGAACTACTGGTTCATTTTTCTCTCTCTCTTTTTTAAAATATATTTTGTTGATTTTCCTCAGAGAGGAAGGGAGAGGGACAGAAAGCCAGAAACATCGATGAGAGAAAAACATCAATCATCTGCCTCCTGCACACCCCCAACTGGGGATATGCCCGCAACCAAGGCACATGCTCTTGATGGGAATCGAATCTGCAACCCTTCAGTCCACAGGCCGATGCTCTATCCACTGAGCCAAACCGGTTTCGGTGGTTCATTTCTCTCCAAGGATTCAAATAAAAGTCTAAAGTTGGGATCTCTTAGAGTTTGATGTTTTATTGACTGCTATGCTATGTTTCAGAGACAGAAAAGAAAGTAACTCAACCACATGGTTGAATCTTCTTAGTGGGCTGGAGGCAGAGCCTTCAGTATTCCTGTTCCATTCAGCCAAGGCCTCTGGCAGAGGGTGGGGAGCAGTATCACATGAACGCTGCTTTTAAGAATCCAAGCAATGGATAGAACTTATCACAGATACCTCCAACTCACTGAAAGGACGCCTGAAAATGAACCCAAGCCAGCTATAAGGTGCTAAATAATTTTATGTTGCTAAGACAATAACCAAAGATAAGGTGAGGGCAGGCTAGGACCAGAGCCCATTCTTTTGACTCTAAGGTACACCTGACTCCCATCTTCTCACATGCTGTCTTCCTAGTTGGACAATATTGTGACCAGTTTTTTTTTCTTTTAATGTTTCCCCTGATGGAAATAATAAGTGATTATAGAAAATAAAACTCAGTTATAACATCACCATCCAAAGATAACCAGTTTTGACATTTTGGTACAATTCCTCTTAGTCTTTTTTAAAAAGACATTTTTAAAAAACATATATTTTTATTGATTTCAGAGAAGAAGGGAGAGGGAGAGAGAGAGAGAAACATCAATGATGAGAGAGACTCATTGATTGGTTACCTCCTGCATGCCCCCTACTGGGGATCAAGTCCCTTGACTGGAATTGAACCTGAGACGCTTCCGTCTGCAGGCGGATGCTCTATCCACTGAGCCAAACCAGCTAAAGCTAAAAGGACATTTTTATAATTGATACATATTTTAAATTTGGGCCATACAATATATATAGTTTTGCATCTTTGTTTTCCATTTAACATTATATTGTAAATATTTGCTCTGACATATTCTTTGAGAAATAATAGCTAGTGGCAGAATAACTCATACTATCTTTAACTATTCAGTTAAATAGTTATTTAACCTATATAGGTAAGGTTCTCTTCACCAGATCTAGAGGCAGAACAAATTCAAGTAAGGTTTCATTTCCGCCTTTCCCATATTAACTGCAGGAAAGACTAAGCCTCCACCAGGGGTCAGTGCAGAGTCATCTGGTATGCCTTGATGAAAGAAAATTGGTTAAAGAATCCCTATTAACAAATCCTATCTATTAAAGCACTATTCCACATAAGTAGCAAATTTTCTTCCAGAGTAGGCTTCCTTAGTTCAGAAATGATCACATTCCTCCAAGTTTATACTCAACATTTACAAAACAGCTGTTTTGTAAACTAAGGTCTATCAATACAAGATGTAGTATTAGACCTGTTCTTACCTGCTTGATATGAGGTTGTTTGTGCATAAAATACTTGGCCTATTTTCTAGGGTTGTTGTGAATACAAAATAAATAAATACATAATAATTTACAAAGTAGCATTTAAACTTTTCAGTTGCCCTATTTTAATGATGTGCTATTCAGATATTTAGATTAGTTTTCTCTTTTTAAAAACTAAAGAATCCTAGGTAGTATAATGATAATAAAAGGAGGTATAAAAACATATAGTTTGGCATGATCATGGATTATTTCATTGGTTTTCTTTTCCCTAGCCTTCACTTTTCAGATGCTTAAGTCATCAAAGAATTAGTAATCTGTGTTTTTTTCTAGAAGCTGAAGTTATCCTCTAGAACTAATTTCATTTTAGTTCTTTTCCATTCTCATTTACCCGAGACTTCTTTAGGAAAATTGCTCTGAGCTCAGACTGGCTTATACAACTCATAAATAGCTGAATAGCAGGGATCAAAAAACCAGTCCAGGCCTGACATACTTGATGGGCTCCAGAACAGGTGGTTGGCACTCCTGGTCTCTCTAAACCCAGAAGTGACTATTAGAAGCAAAAAGCACCAAGGGCCCTATTTCCCACCTGGCCAGGCTTTTGATCCAGCCTTCTGTTCTCATTTCCTCTCCAGTTCCCAGTACCGCATCATCTGGCATTAGGGATGAAGAGGAGCTATGGTTGGGCATTCTGGGGACCAAGCAGCTTTCTAAACCAGCTTGATAGAGCCTTTTCTGAGTAACCTAATCTGCTGACTGGTCCACTCTAACAAATATCAGAGCACATAGGAACCGGGCAAAGCAGGAGTCTCTTGTCATTGGCACTTGATTTCCTATTGGGCCAGAGCCTTCAGCTTCCTGGCACACAAAGAGAACAAGAATGCATGTGCAACAGCTTGCACTACCCTAGGACAGCTCCCCCTGAGGTCCTTCGTCTTAGAGTAGGGTCTAACACAGGGCACCAATTGAACAGCTAATGCTCTTGATAAGTATAGTTCCCGGTACGTAGTAGGTGTTTGATAAACATCAGTTGCATAAATGAATGACAGATTTAGGCCATCAGACCAGCATTAGAGCTTTCTATAGTCAATCAAAAAACAACAGTCCTGGGATTGGAGTAGTGGAACTAGGCTTATAGACTTGAAGGTAATCAAGAGGGTCTTAACAGCTGGACACAAGCCCAGGAAAACTCGTGAGCCATTCAACAACAACGCAGCCACACAGATCAATCACTCTTATTTTAGAGGATATGGGCCCTCACAGCACCTACCATCCCCAGAAGGGCCAACTTCCTGAGATCACAGTCTGACCAGCTGACTAGCCCACTCTGCAGCAGGAGGGAATGGGGAGCCTCATCCAGGAGGGCTCTGAGACACCAGCGGAGCTGACAGAGACCCTAGAGAATATGCGGATTCCTGTTCCACAAAGCTGTAGATCTTACGCCTCTGAACCTGCCAGGCTGCAGACCTACTTCAGTCCAAAGGACACTGTAGAAGCCTGCGCTCCGGAACAAGCTGCCAGTTGCCTAGGAAGGAGCTGGAGGGCACACACAGTCTAGTTACTCAATGTTGTCGTAGACCTGGATCACGTCCTCATGGTTGCCAAGAGCCTGGATGAGGTGGGCGGCCTGCTCCAGGTCAGGGTCAGCCAGCCGCACCTTCGTGTTGGGGATGAATTCTTGTGCACAGGACACAGGACACAAGCCCAGGGAGTCCAGCTTCTTCCTCACTTGATGCAGTGAAGAGGGATCACAAATAAACTAGGGACAAAGCAAAGTCAAGAGATGAGGAGCCAGGAGATAACAGGACAAAGCTAGACAGAATGTCACAAAACCTGAATGGAACTACTATAATATAGCATCTCTAGGCTTAAACTCTTCACTGGCAGAGATATCATTTTCAATTGTTCTGAATCCTTCTCACAGTCCTGGGTAGAGTAAGTCCTACCGAGTATTCACAAATGTCTGTGCAATATGTGAAACCTTTTATCTCACCTGTACCCCAGGTGCAGGAAAGAAGAAACTGAGAGAGGCATGACTTCATGCATCTATTAGGGCCCTCTTGGAAGTCCACCAAACACTAATGCTTCATACTTACTTTAAAAATATTTTGTTCCTCGTCGTCTTCAGTTTCGTTAACATCCTCAGCTCCTGCTTCAATCGCCAGCTCCAGGGCACGCTCTAGGTTCACTTCTTTCTTCTCTTTGTCCTTCACTCCAATCACAATCACCCCCTTCTTGTCAAAGGAGTGGCGAGCTCCTTCAGCCATCATTCCCCTGATAAAGGAAATGGGTCAGAACAAATGCCGTTAGATGCTCAGCTTCCACAAAGCACTGCATCTCTCTCTCCCACCTCACTCTGGAGCATATACAGACATGGAGCAGCTCTCTTCCTGAAGAAGATGCAGCCACCAAATAATCCAAATATATCCCCACCCTCTATTTTCTGCCATGACTTAAGTTTAGAAGATGCAAAGACTTTGCTCATCAATTCCTATGCCATTTAGATTCCAGTCCTGGGGGTACATTTTAAGATGTGGACATTATAAGGCTAAAGATGAGATGGGATAAAGAGCCCTTCTACAGTTATGAACAAATCTTTTGGATCCTGCCTAGTACAGAACACATTAAGGGAGACTATATTATCCCATTTGGATTCAGCTGAGGATGAAGTATGTATAAAATCTGAACCAGCACCAGAAAGGACAATACTTTCCTTGCACAGAATTAGAACCTAAAGTCTCCTCCACTTTCCCCATACACCTACCCATTCTTGTTCAGGATATGTTTGATGTCCGAATGGCACTTGGGGCCACTGTTAGATAATGCCTCAATGAGCAGAGAAGAGCCACCAGGACCTCGACCCTCATACAACAAATAAATGTCCTTTGTTTTCTGCAAAAAAAAAAAACACAACATAAGCATATTTTCCTGTTTCCCAATTCCCTCCCTGCATGTCAGCCCAGAACCACAGGCACCACCACCATACAGCTGACTCCATGAATGGGCTCTTTGGGCTTGAGCCTAAGCTCTCAAATGTTTATTTTTGTGCCTCTCCCCTCCCTGCTCTGATTGGAGGCCCATGGGACCAACATTTAAGATAATTAGAAGTACTACACCTTACCTGGAAGGGAGTCTATTTCTGGTCCCTGAATGATCAATTAGCCATCTCCCAGCGTCGATTCCTCTTCTCCGCAGCCGAATTTTACATCTACCCACCCTCATAATTCCAACCAAAACTCAACCTCCTTCACCCTATCTTTTATGAGATCCACCTGTGTTACCCCTGGGCTGCTCCTAACCCTGGGCTGCTGAGCACCACTACACACAGTTGCACACCTACGCCTTTTCCCAAGAGCCACTGGAAATAGCATGGCCTCCGCATTTCAAACATTTAATCAAAAACTATGACCAATCTCATCTCCCATGCTACTCTGCCCATGCATCCAGTCCTTGCCACTTTCCCTCCATGCACTCTGCCTGCTGCCTTCCCAGGAACTCTCAACTGATAACTTCTCCCTTCCTCTTGCACAAAGGAAATAAAACACCACCAGGTGGGGAAAAATCCTGACTCCACTACCCTATCACCAGGCCAACATGAAGGCAGTATTTGTGACAGAGCAAGGTTCTGGAGTCTGTCTGTTTTCAGTTCTGTCATTTCTGTGTGACTTGGTCAAGTCACCTATCTTTCTGTGTCTGTTTCCACTTAAGGTTGTTCTGAGGACTCAGTGGGATAATGCATTCCATTTTCTTATTAAAGTGCTTGGTCTGCACTTAGCTAATAGTTATTAAAATGATTATTACTTCTTCAGATCTTTCCCACTTGTTCCAGAGCGGTGGTTCTCAACCTTTCTAATACTGCAACCCTTTAATACAGTCCCTTTAATTTTATGGTTGTGGTGACTCCCAAACATAGAATTATTTTCGTTGCTACTTCATAACTGTAATTTTGCTACTGTTATGAATCATAATGTAAATATATGTGTTTTCTGATGGTCTTAGGTGATCCTGCTAGTGGTTCTCAACCTGTGGTTTATGACCCACAGGTTGAGAACCGCTGCTGTAGAGCCTAAGACCATCAGATATTTACATTACCATTCATAACAGTAGCAAAATTACAATTATGAAGCAGCAACAAAAATAATTTTATGGTTGGGGGTCACCACAACACGAGGAACTGTATTAAAGGGTCGCGGCATTAGAAAGTTTGAGAACCACTGTTCTAGAGGAAGAGGTGTCCTCTCACCTGGGCTCTATCACTATCATCTGAACTCTCCCTCTTTCTACTGGCTTTTCTCCTTTGTGGGTGTCAGAAAAACAAATCCTTCCTCAATCTACCATCAGAACTTGCCCCACACTGTGCTTACTCTTTCTACCCCATCTCCTCACAACTCAGCTGAGCAATCCTAGGCTCTATGACTCTGTACATTGTCTATCCTATTCTTGATTGTACTCCCATAACCAATGGCCAAGGAGAGCCACCAAAAGGCTCTGGATTGAAGGTGTCAGCCACATTGCTACCCTTCTCTCTGATGACTTAAAGAGTGTTTGGTGGCCTTTCAGACATGGATCCTGTAGAGGCTCTAATCAATAACAAGAATGTCAATCTGAGGACACACCTCCATTTTCAGCGCTGTCTCAATTGTTGACTTGGGCATGTGCTTGTTGCGACACACCTCTAAGATGTGGGCCAGGTTGCTGTTGAGCTCAGGGTTGGGGCCTCCTTCTGAGATAGAAAAGAATAAGTGAAGTCATCTCATTTAATTATTTCCAGACCTAGACACCCTCATTACCCAGAAGAGTGGCAAGTCACCACTTTGTTCTCGGTTAGTTTAGAATACTTTATCCAGTGTTTGTATGGAATATGCAGGAGAAATATTTTAGAAACGTTTTTAATTCACTCTGTCTGTAGGAAAATGAAGGGCCAAGGATGGGATAGGCCTTGCCCAGCTCCCAGACAAACTTAGGCAAATGAGGCCTTGAGCACGGAGAGGGCAGAAGAGGGTCTGGTGACGGTCAGGTTCTCACCTTTAACCGCTAGGCGGATGCTCAAAGTAAGCTTGGAGAAGATACGGCTCCTTTCAGTGTCCTTGGGACCCTTGATATGTCGGACTTTAGACCACTTGTTGTGTCCTGCGGGGACTGCGGTGGTGAGGTGCAGCGTCCGGCCCCGAGCGGGGCTACAGCCTGGGGGGTGGGGCTGAAAGCCTGGGGAGACGCACGGAAAAGCCGCCTGGGCTCCAGGGCTTAGCACCCGCAAGCAGGGTGCAGCGGTTCTGCTCAGATTGACAATAGCCCAAGCCGCCATTGGCTCCGACCCTGGACCAAGGTCAGCAGGAACTGAGAAAGGGCAGCGGCTAACGTGCCAGCCCAGTTACCGCCGGAACAAGCAGGTCAGGAGCCTGGTGCCTTCACCTGTCACCGGTGACTCAAAGGCTCATGCCCGCCGGGAGCAGCCGAAACTCCACGGACCCCGCGCCGCGCCCCGCAGCAGCGGGAGTGGGTGATCTGGCTGGTGTAACACACTTCCTTTTTCCGGTCCGTTCTAAAAACGCGTCCCCGCCGCTCTCACAATCGGTTCCGCAGCTGCACGCCCTCCACCGGGGGTGCCCTGGGGAGCGCAGGACTTTTATTTCCCACAGTGATTTAGTAGAGGTACGTCTGAGTTAGTAAACTAATTTTGCTTCTGAATTGCTTACCAACTCTGAGCAGGTCCAGAATGATAAGTATTTTGTTGATGCAAAGAAATGCATACTTCAACAACCGCATTTTGCAGGAAAAGAAATCGCCGCCCAGAGGTGTGATTTACCTAATTAATCATTTGGTCTCTCTGAACTTCCTTTTCAATATTTTTAAATAAGGATGCTATTAGCACTTATTTACATAACGTTACACAAAATAAACCCTTGCAGTTTTAAAAGAACAGT
Organism: Lasiurus borealis; assembly: GCA_004026805.1. Taxonomy (NCBI): domain Eukaryota; kingdom Metazoa; phylum Chordata; class Mammalia; order Chiroptera; family Vespertilionidae; genus Lasiurus; species Lasiurus borealis. The sequence continues at coordinate 11,214 of PVJN01048498.1, forward strand.
CTTATGTAAATAGAACAATCATAGTGTTGAAGCCCCTAAATGCAAGAGATTCAGATGAGACAGGCCATTCTGAAGAGGGGATACGATCAGAAAAGCTTTATGAAGCTAAATTCCCCTATTTTCCTTCTGCTCTCCCAAAAGAGAAAACGGAGGCCATTAGAAAGAGAAGATAGCCGAGGCTGGTTTGGCTCAGTGGATAGAGCGTCGGCCTGTGGACTGAGGGGTCCCAGGTTCGATTCTGGTCGGGGGCGTGTATCTTGGTTGCGGGCACATCTCCAGTGAGGGTGTGCAGGAGGCGGCTGATCGATGTCTCTCTCTCATCAATGTTTCTAACTCTCTATCCCTCTCCTTTCCTCTCTGTAAAAAGTCAATAAAATATATTTAAAAAAAAAAGAGAGAAGATAAAGAAGAAATAAAGTAGTAATTGCTAAAAAAAAAAAAACAAAAAAAAAACCTTCCTATGGCTTCTCATACTGATGAAATGAAATTCAGAGCAACTGGTATGTTAAGAAGCAGGTCAGTGTAAAGCTGGATCAGGACAGGCTGAAGTTACTTTATTTTCCTAGGTTTCAGTTTCCTTGCAAGAAATGAGATAATGGAGGCAAAGTACATGGGCATGGATTTTATGTTAGTTATGAACACTTCCATAATCTCCAATCTACTCTTTTTTTTATTTTTAAGTAAAATTTCCATTTATTTCCTCCCCCAGAGAACTTTTCTTCACTCCTTAAGGACTTAGCTCTTTACCTGGGCTTTGGAGGAGGTGTGGGGCAGCACCCACAGGTCTAAATTGGGGTGGGAGTGTTCGGTCCTTCTGGGCTTCTCAAGAATGATTCTTGACTACCTTGCTGTGAATGGCACAGCTCGCACAGTAATGTAGTTTCACATACAGCTTGGGAAACACATAGGCATCGAAGACACTTCAAAGATGTCCCTAATCGTGGTAGCCTCTACTGTGTTTCGAATGACAAACTTCTTAATGGATTTGTCGTTGGGCATGCATCGGGAGCAATTGGTGCAACGAATAGGCTGCACATGGCCTCAGCCTTTTTTGGCATGACCATTATTCCTTATTTTCTTGGTCATTTTGGAAACGAGAACCCGAGAGCTCAGATCTACTTTTGTTGTTGTTATTGTTCTCATGTCCTGACTTTATTATACTCTGATTGGAGGAAATTACTGCACTCTGAATACAAGGTTCTTTATCATCTCTGCTTCTGTCTGGCTAAGATCTTTGATTCAAGATCTGCTGTCACTGCCTCAGTAAGAGTCCACTTTTGAATTTTAAGCTATAACTCACAGTTCATTTATGCATTGTTCTTTTATTACTGTTTGTTATCCAAGCTAATCGGCCTCAGCATTTTCCTCCTTGTATTTTGCAGATTAGAAATACCACATTGCTGGGTGGAAGTGGAAGAGGTGTACAGAGGGATAAAGGGTGATGGGGGAAAAAATAATAAAAATTGTTGCTTTAAAAGAAAGAAAGAGCCGAAACTGGTTTGGCTCAGTGGATAGAGCGTCGGCCCTGGGACTGAAAGGTCCCAGGTTCAATTCCGGTCAAGGGCATGTATCTTGGTTTCAGGCACATCCCCACTGGGGGACGTGCAGGAGGCGGCTGATCGATGTCTCTCTCTCATCGATGTTTCTGGCTCTCTATCCCTTCTCCCTTCCTCTCTGTAAAAAAAATCAATAAAAAATATTAAAAAAAAAAAAGGAAGAAAGGCCAATTTCTCCTAGTACTTCTCCCAAACTTGTGTCTTTGCTAGCCTGTTGTCCTACCTCACTTCACCTCGATAATATTTGTTTTTCCTTCAAGATTCAGCTTAGGCATTATTTCCCACCAACGAACATCATCTCCAAATTCTTTAGTTGGGATTAGATGCCCTAGTCTGTGTGCTCACATAATCTTTCATGCACGTCTCAAAATGTTTATGTCCATTTCTGCTATGATACTAAATTGAGAGCAGTACTGTATTCCTTTGCCTAGAACACGTTTTTAAATAACAACTTTAACATATAGTTCACATATACAAGTCACCAATTTAAAGTGTACAACAGTTTTGAGTATATTCATAGATTTGTTCCAACCATCATCACAATTTTACATTTTAATCACTTTCCAAAGAAATCCTGTACCCATTTCCCCCAGTTATTCAAATCCTAGGCAATCACCAATTTATTTGTCTCTATGGGTTTGCCTATTCTAGACATTTTATATGAATGGAATCTTAAAATATATGGTCCTTTATGACTAGCTTCTTTCACTCAGCTTGTTTTTGGGATTCATACATGTGGTGGCATGTATCAGTACTCATTTCTTTTTATTCCATTGTATGAATATAGCACATTTATCTATTCATCAGCTGATGACATTTGGGTTATTTCTATATTTTGACTATCATGAATAATGCTTTCTGGCTAGTATGACCAGAAAGGTTATCAGTTTGATTCCAGTCAGGGTACATGTCTGGATTATGAACTCAATCCCAGTTGGTGGCCTTTCCCTTAAAAAAACAAAGAGCAAGAATCATGTATTTCCCATAAAATGCACAAACCACAAAGCAGTTCTAACAGAGCCAGCAGATGCTCATTTTGCCACATAAAACACACTCTCAAGAGTGTATACTTCCCTACAGAGACCCATTGCCACTCCCAGCTCCATTCAGAGGGGCAGGCACTTAGTAAATGCTGGCTCACTGAACGAATCACAGTTTTGCTTTTCTTTCTTCCCTTGAAATGGCCCAACATGAATAAAGAATGACAATAAAAATAAGTGGGAGGAGTATTCAGCTAGGACTTCCTGCATTTAGATAGTAGTGGGGACAGGAACTCCTTCTCCATCCTACTGGTGGGGGAAGTGGCTTGGGCTTGGAAACTCTACTTATCACATTAGAGCTTAGTGTCCAAACTCACAGGATTTGAGTTACCTTTTTTTTTAAAAACAAAACAAAACAAAACATATTTTATTGATTTTTTACAGAAAGAAAGGGAGAGGGATAGAGAGCTAGAAACATCCATGAGAGAGAAACATCAATCAGCTGCCTCTTGCACACTCCCACTGGGGATGTGCTCACAACCAAGGTACATGCCCTTGACCGGAATCAAACCTGGGACCCTTCAGTCCGCAGGCTGACGCTCTATCCACTGAGCCAAACCGGTTTTGGTGAGAGTTACCATTTCTTTATCATCCTTTCAATAGATTATGGAATCCTGATTATCCTGGCTCTTAAATCTTTTCTATTATGGCCTATTCTCCTTTCCTGCTTCTCCTTAGTTCAGGCTTTTTTTTCTTCTTCTTCTCACTTGGACTATTATAACAGGTGAACTAACTTCCTCTCACCCCTCACTCAGAGGCAATTTCTTCATTGCTCCCTAAAATGCAATTCTGAGCATGAGTTCTCTCTATGTGTAATTTCCAGTCTCATACAGGAGTAAGGTCTAATCTTTCTGCAAAGCACAAAAGATTCTGACTTGGCTCCTGCTTACCTCGTTAGCCACATTTTCCACCAGTTCCCATATAAAACCCCACATCAACTTGTATTTCTCTGAATATGATCACATCCTTTCTTGCATTTATAGATTGGTGCCTGAATGTTTCCTCTGCCTTAAATGCCTTTCCCTATTCCTAGCGAATCCCAACTCAGCCTTCAAAGCCCAGTTTGAGTATCTGTCTAGGAGGTTTCCCCTGACTATCTCTGGCTCCCACCCAGTCAAAGGTGATTACTAACTCCCCAGGGCTACCAGTAGGCCTGAGCATACCTATTACTGCACAAACACTGACAGTATTTGTTTATGTGGCGTTCCTCTGGTAGACTGTGAGCAACTTGGGGGTCATGGTCCCTGGCATAGAGTAGGCGCTCTGTGTTTTGTCAAAGGTAATAAGTCAGACTGTCAGATAGTGATGAGCTGGGGTGGAGTCTAATCCCCAGCCCGTGAATCTGGAACATGACCATGGTAGCAGAATGGGAAGAACTAAATTCACCACAAGAAATTATTCAGTCAACCTATACATGTTCAAGTTTTATTACAAAGTATGATGGGCAGAAAATATGGTCTTATACAGGAGGCTGAAACAGAATGAAAGGGCAAAAATTAGGTTTAATATACTCAGGAAGCAAGAAATAAAATCATAGACATAACACTCCACTTTCAGGTGCCTTTGAAATAGCCGTCAGTGGGGATTTACCATTGTGGTTTCACAGCACAGTGTTAAAATTTTATTATAAGCCCTGTGTACAATCAGTCCTGTGAAAATAATTTCTTAAAAAGAAAAATAGTTACAGTACAGTTTTGTAAGGGGCAGCTTCCTCTCCACCTGACCATAGGATGCCACAAAATCCATAGTATAGAGGAAAAGTTTAAATATATAA
>PVJN01048499.1:0-15583 GCA_004026805.1 Lasiurus borealis
CTTACGGCGTGCGTCACTGAAGCCTGGCTCTCGCGAGCACGCTCTGTCTCGCGAGACTGAGCCCCTCGCTGTACGGACTGGCTGTCCCAATAATGGCCGCCCGCACAGAACCCACTGCCGGAACACGAAAGGGCTCCGTACAACTGCCTGCCTCAAGGACCGCAGCCGCCAATCCCCTGCTGGCCTCCTGAGAGGTAGTTTTCAGCTCCCTTCCTGCCAGGGTGAAGGCCCTCTGCCCTGTTCTGGTTGAAAAGATAGCCGAAACTCCCCGCCGTACGGCAGGTCTCGAGAATGGCGGCCTGCAGCTTACGGCGTGCGTCACTTAAGCCTGGCTCTCGTGAGCAAGCTCTGTCTCGCGAGACTGATCCCCTCGCTGCACGGACTGGCTGCCCCAATAATGGCCGCCCGCACAGAACTCATGCCGGAACACGAAAAGGCTCCGTAGAAATGCCTGCCTCAAAGATCGCGGGCGCCAACGACATGCCAGTCTCTAGAGAGTCCACCTTAAGCTCCCTTCCTGCCATGGTAACGGCCCTGTGCTCTGTTCTGGTTGAAAAGATAGCTGAAACCCCCCGCCGTACGGCAGGTCTCGAGAATGGCGGCCTGCAGCTTACGGCGTGCGTCACTTAAGCCTGGCTCTCGCGAGCACGCTCTGTCTCGCGAGACTGAGACCCTCGCTGTACGGACTGGCTGCCCCAATAATGGCCGCCCGCAGGAAACCCACTGCCGGAACACGAAAAGGCTCTGTACAACTGCCTGCGTCAAGGACCGCGGCCGCAAATACCCTGCCAGGCTAGGTGGCGGCGGCCTGCATCTCCCTGCCAACCCAGATAAATGCTACATGTTCCGTTCTGGCTGTATTATGAGCCGGGACCACCCGCCGTACGGCAGGTCTTGAGAATGGCGGCCTGCAGCTTACGGCATGCGTCACTTAAGCATGGCTCTCTCGAGCACGCTCTTTTTCGCGAGACTGAGCCCCTCGCTGTATGGACTGGCTGCCCCAATAATGGCCGCCCGCACAGAACCCATGCCGGAACACGAAAAGGCTCCGTAGAAATGCCTGCCTCAAAGATCGCGGGCGCCAACGACATGCCCGTCTTTAGAGAGTCCACCTTAAGCTCCCTTCCTGCCAGGGAAACGGCCCTGTACCCTGTTCTGGTTGAAAAGATAGCCGGAACCCCCCGCCGTACAGAAGGTCTCGAGAATGGCGGCCTGCAGCTTACGGCATGCGTCACTTAAGCCTGGCTCTTGCGAGCATGCTCTGTCTCGCGAAACTGAGTCCCTCGCTGTACCGAAGGTCTCGGTAATGGCGGCCGGCAGCTTTCCGCTTGAGTCACTTAATCCGGCCTCTCGCTAGCACGCTTCGTCTCACGGGACTGAGCACCTGGCTGTACGGACTGGCTGCCCCAATAATGGCCCCTTGCACAGTACCCACGGGCAACACCAGAGAGCTCCGTACAACTGCCTGCGTCTAGGACTTCAGTCAACAACCCCCTGCCAGCCTTGGTAGAGGCGGCCTGCAGCTGCCTGCCTGCCAGGGTAAAGGCCCCGTGCACCGTACTGGCTGCCTCATTAGCTGTGGCCCCTATCGTAGTGAAGGTGTCGGTAATGGCGGCTGTCAGCTTAAGGCTTGAGGGCGATTTTTTCTGTTTGAAATTTTGATATTAGTGAAGGGGCTTTCTCTGTAATTGCAGCACTACTGACTGAGGCTACATTTGTTATTTCTTGAATGGCCACCAGAGGGCAGCACAAGATTATTTTTTGCACAGGAATTGGCTGACAGCGTCCCTTAAGGGCTAACATAATAAATACAAAGATCCATACACATATTCAGTATAATATTAAATGATTGGAAGAGAAAACATAAGTGTTTATCCCCCAAACCAATTTATAAGTATGGTATATTTCATTATTCTCAAAATCACAAAATAAAGAATTCTTACTCTTAACATGTTTCTACAGAATTATTTTAGCTTTCATTCTGAAAGAGACAGGCCTGGGTATTGAGCAAAATGCCGTGCGATACAAGAACAGATTTCAAAACCAATGGCTTTCAAATCCAAAGTATTAACTAGAATCTTTTAATCACAAATTAAATGTGTTTAAAGCTATTTTATTCTACAATACAAAAGTATTCAATCTTAATAACATAATGTCACAGAAGTAACTTGAAATATATGAGCAATTTTGGAATTTACTAGGACTGGAAAAGGCAACCCATTTTAATACAGATAAAGTACATTCAAATTCTCCATTTCCAAAACAAATTCGCCGTTTCCACCTCTAACCCTGGTATGACCCACACCCTGACCTGTTACTCTCACTCTCACTCTAAAACCCTAACAACAAACACAGCCCTAGCCTCAGCCCTAGTCTTGACCTCTGACCCTTGACTGCCACTGTGATTTATAATTTTAAGTTAATAGAATCTGTAGATGGTTTTCCTCACAAGTTAAAGCATCGGCTTGGCAGACATACACTCACTCACTCACTACTCTCTGGTTAAAACAGGCACTAAGGAACAATAGGGAAGGTAGTGGGTCCCCTTAAAGGAACCTCAGTGCAGCAGCCTGCAGAGCCTTCCTTTGCAGGCTTGGGGTGGGAAGAATTGCACAACCCAGAGCCGTCACTTTGGTGGATTCAGGGACAAATTGATTTCCGCCATGAACAGACTCGATGATTTTGTAAATGTTTCCTTTTTTCTGGGTAGAATTTTTGGTCCTGTTGCAGGGCTTTTGCTGAAATTTCAGCACCATGGCCAGAGACAGCGCATGTTTTTCATTAGATGGCCACAGGAGGGCAGCAGAGGATCACTTTTTCGCAGGAATTGGCTGACTGGCTCTCAAATTCTGGACCTTTGGGATAGGGGCCACATGTTCTTACCGCCAAGCAACGCTGGGCAGGCCAAACTCTCGCTCTTTATACCTGGCACCTTGATTGGTGACAGACCGAGCCTCGACACCTTGCATCTGCTTCCAGAGAGATGGTAAGATGGGACCGCACAGCTCAGGTAAACTGGCACAGCAGTGTGCTCCAGTTACCTGGCAATCAGGTAACTAGTAACCAGTATCCTAGTAACTTCTAAAATAATGACAAGTAACCTTAGTGAAGGAGACCTGTCACGTCCTGCCTGCTTCATTAGAGGATTATTGCGGCCTCTCAAAAGAACACTGCTTCTCTGAATACTCCAGCACCTTACTGTATGGGTTGGCTGTCTCAGTAATGGCACCTGAGCCTCAATATTGGGCACCTGCGTGGTAACGAATGCCGCAACCCCAGAGGGCTCCGTATAACTGCCTGCCTCTAGGATGGCAACCTGCAACCTCCTGCCAGCCTCAGAAGAAGCAGCCAGCAGCTGCCTTCTTAACTGCCAGGATAAAGACTCTGTGCCAGGTACCAGCTGCCTCTTTAGCTGGGCCTCTGCACTACAAAAGGTCTCAGTAATGGCAGCATGCAGCGTAAGGCAAGCATCACTTAAGTTGGCCTCTCGAGAGTATGCTTAGTCTCTCGGTAGAAAAGCACCTCATTGTACGGACTGGCTGCCTTGATAATTGCCACCTGCATAGAACCCAGGGCCGCCACCCGAAAGAGCTCCGAGTAACTGTCTGTGTGTAGGACCGCGGCCTCCAACCCCCTGCCAGCCTAGGTAGAGGCGGCCTGCAGCTGCCTGCCTGCCTGCCTGCCAGGGTAAAGGTTCCCTGCCAGGTACTGGCTGCCTCGTTAACCAAGGCCCCCGCTTACGGAAGGTCTCGATAATGGCGGCTTACAGCATACTGCATGCATGCGTCAATTAAGGTGTCCTCTCCTGACCCAGAAGCCTCTTGCGGTACTCACCACATCGCTGTAAGGACTGGCTCCCTCAATGACGATGACTTGCATGGTACCCACTGCTTCACCCCGAGTGGGCTCTGCATCATTGTCTGCCTCGAGGATGGCGGACTCCAACCTCCTGTCTTGCTGTGTAGAGGAAGTCTGCAGCCTCCTGCCTGCCAGGGTAAAGGACAAAGCCCCATACTGGCTGTCTCATTTCCGGGGGCCTCAGGTGGAAGAAGGCCTCAATAATGGCGGCATCTCGTGAGGACACTGAGTCTCGAAGTACTCCACACCTGGCCGTACTCACTTGCTGCCTCAATAATGGCGGCTGCAAGGTTCCCACGGCCAGAATTTTAGCGGCCTCCAACATACTGGCTGGGTTAAGGAGAACTGTCCACACCGCCTGCCTTGTTAACTGCCGCCATCCTCTTACTGATGGCTTCAATAATGGCATTCTCTAGGGTATTGACTGACATAGTGAATGGACAAGTTCTCAATGTCATTACACCAGCCACGGCCCCTCTTTGCAGGGCTGGGGTGGGAAGGATTGCAACATCCAGACCAGTGACATCATTACATTCAGGAAAGGAAATATTCCCACCCTGTAATGACTCGATGATTTTGAGTGCTTCTCTTTCTTTTAAGTTTTTGTTTTTTCGCTTGTTTAGGGATAGAATTATTTGTGATGTCCACAGGGCATTCGCTGGAATTTCAGCACCACGGACAGAAGCACGCGGTGCTATTTCTTGAATGCCTACAAGAGTAAACTGGTAATTAGTAACCAAGTAACTTGTAACCAGGCAACTAGTAACCTGGCAACCAGATAACAAGTAAATACGTAACCAGATAACCAGGTAACTAGTAACCAGTATCCTAGTAACTTTAAAACTAATGACAAGTTACCTTAGTAAAGGAGACCTGTCAGGTCCTGCCTGCCTCATTAGTGGATTATTAAGATCTCTCGAAAGAACACAGCTTCTTGGAATACTCCAGCACCTTGCTGTATGGTTTGGCTGCAATAATAATGGCACCTCCGCCTCAATAATGGCCACCTGGATGCCACTGAAGGCCCCAAACTGAGGGGGCTCTGTATAACTACCTGCCTCTAGGAGGGTGGCTGCGAACCCCCTGCCAGGCTCAGTAGAGGCGGCCTGCACCTACCTGCCTGGCAGGGTAAAGGTCTCGTGTCTTGTACTCGCTGCCTCGTTATCCAGGGCCCCCTGCCGTATGGAAGGTCTCCGTGATAGCAGCCTGTAGCGTATGGGGTGCATCACTTAAGCCGGCCTCTCGCTAGCACGCTGCGATCGCGTTACTTCACACATCGCTTTAAGGACTGGCTGCCTCAGTAATGCCCTCCTGCACGGTAACGATGGCTGCAAGAAGAGAGGCCTCTTTATAACTGCCTGCCTCAAGGACAGCAGCCACCAACCTCCTGCCACCCTCAGTAGAGGCAGCCTGCACCTGCCTGCCTGCTAGGGTAAAGGCCCTGTGTCTTGTACTGGCAGCCTCGTTAGTGGGGGTTCCCGCAGTACAGAAATTGTCCGTAATGGGAGCCTGCAGCATAAGGCATGGGGGTGTTTTTTCTGGGTTGAAATTATGGTCGTGGTCATGGGCCTTTCCCTGGAATTGCAGCACCATGGACAGAGAAACAGGTGTTATTCCTAGAATGGCCACAGGAGGGCAGCAGAGGATTATTTTCTAGCAGGAATTCGCTGACAGCGTTCCTTAAGAGCTAATATAATAAATATAGGTCCATAGACATATACAGTATAATCTTAAGTAAATTGAAAAAATATATAAGTGTTTATCCCAAAACCAGTGTATAAGTATGCTGTTTGGTTATATTCTTAAAAATCAAAAAACAAAGGATGCTTACCCTTAGCATGTTTCTATAGGATTATTTTAGTTTTCATTCTGAAAGAGACAGGGCTAGATATTGAGCAAAACCCCTTTCGATACAAGACTAGGGTTCAAAGCCAATGGGTTCCTAAACCAAAGTGTTAACTAGATTCTTTTATTCAGAAAAAAAGTGCTTTCAACTATTTTATTCTAGAACACAATAGTACTCAATCTAAATAACCTAATGTCACAGAAGTAACTAGAAATATATAAAACAATTTTGGAATTTACTAACACTTGAAAAGGCGACTCATTTTTAAAAAATATATTTTATTGATCTTTTACAGACAGGAAGGGAGATAGAAAGTCAGAAACATCGATGAGAGAGAGACATCCATCAGCCACCTCCTGCACACCCCACAGTGGAGATGTGCCTGCAAGCAAGGTACATGCCTCCAACTGGAGTAGAACCTGTGACCCTTCAATCCGCAAGCCGATACTCTATCCACTGAGCCAAACCAGTCCTGGCAAATGCGACCCATTTTGATGCTGATGAAATACATTAAAATTCTCCATTTCGAAAGAATATTCACCATTTCCACCTCTAATCCTGGCATGACCCAAACCCTGACCTTTTACTCTCACCCTCACTCTAAAACTCTAACAACCACAGCCCTAGCCTCAGCTCTAGCCTTGACCTCTGACCCTTGACTGCCACTCCAATTTATATTTTTAAAAGTGAATACAATTTGTATCTGGTGTTGCTCACAGGTTAAAGTATTAGCTTGACAGACATACACTCACTCACTCACTACTCTAGTTAAAAGACACAATAAGGAACATTAGGCAGGGTGGTGGGTCACCTTAAAGGATCCTCAGTGCAGCAGCCTCCAGAGCCTTCCTTTGCAGGCCTGGGGTGGGAAGAATTGAAGAACCCAGAGCCGTCACTTTGGTGGATTCAGGAACGGAATGATTTCCGCCATGGACAGACTCGATAATTTTGTAAGTGTTTTACTTTTTCTGGGTAGAATTTTGGTCTTGTTGCAGGGCTTCAGCTGTAATTTCAGCACCATGGCCAGAGACACAGCATGTTTTTCCTTAGATGGCCACAGGAGGGCAGCAGAGGATCACTTTTCCCCCAAAATTGGCTGACTGGGACTCAAGCTCAGGACCCTTTGGGGTATGGATCATATGTTCTTACCGCGGAGTAACACTCGCCAGACCAAACTCCCACTCTTTATACCTTAGCACATTGATTGCTGAGAGACTGAGCCTCGACATCTTCGGTCTGCTTCCAGAGAGACTTTAAGATAGGACCGCGTAGGTCAGGTAACCTGACACAATAGTGTGCTCCAGAATGCTGCTGTTCAGCCTCAAAATAAGATTTTTTACTTCCATGTGTGTGCTTTTTAAATACATGTCTTCTCCGTTTCTCTTATTTTTGTTCATTTCTATGCTTCTGAAATACATTTGTAATTTATGTTTAAAACTTTGGGGTGGTTTTCCAATTCTCTTTGGTACTGAACATCATGGCTGTTCATTATGGGTGCCCAGATGTTTTTATTATAGCTTGAGTTTTCTTCAGCTACTATTTATTAAATTTCAGACAAACTTGATCCGTTTGTGGCTTGTTTATAAAATAAGTCGAGGGCAGCCACTATACTTTCTGATTTTTCTACTAAGTGATTCATGTATTAAGTCTCTGCACTAAGAAAGATCATCAATGAAATATTTAAGAACCTTAGAGAGCTGCATTGGTTGTTCTGGAGGAGTTTCAGCCATAGTGGTTGCTGTTTCCAAAACTGTGAGGATATGGATAGCTTGGTGCTGAACCAAAGAATCAAGAGGAATTTTCATGACATTTTGCAGTCTTACCGGCTTGTAAGCTTCAAAAGGGTAAAGGTCCTGGACATACAGAGAACATGAGACACTGTGATAGTCTGAACGGCACTGTAAGTCTCATCACCTCAGTGCAGCTTGTGATATGGGAGAGGATTCTTTTGCAACTTATGGTGTGACTGGGAGATTCATCAAGTCATCATCGGGTGTGGCAACTAGAAGGAAGCGAAGCATCTGTGTTGGATCTCTGGGTTGTGACTGATGCAGCAGCAGAATTCTGAATCTGAAACAAAACACAGGAGTAGAGAAGTCTCAGAGCCCCGTACTGGCTGCCTCTGTAGCGGGGTCTCTGCAGTATGGAAGGTCTCAGTAATGGCGGCTTGCAGCATACCGCATGCGTCAATTAATGTGGCCTCTTGTGACCCCACTTCCTCTCTGGTACTCAGCACCTCACTGTAAGGACTGACAGCCTCACTTGCTGGTACCTGCCAGCAACGAACAGTCCCTGAATGAGGGGGTGAGGATAAAAAAAAAAAGACAGACAAGAACAGATGGGGTGGGAGGACTGAGACCTGAGTCTGCAGTCTCGAGTTTATTTCCAGTACAGTATTTAAGCAGAGGAGGAACTGAAACAAATCAGATATTTGCGAACACGATGAAACTCTGCCAACTGCCCTATGGTGACACTTCCTTCTTGTCAATCAGACCCTTGACCATCCTTTAACCTCCTCAGTAATCAAGATCTTGCACGTAGGCATGGTTGCGCTAAGTCAGTATTTTTGGCTAAGCTTCTCATTAGACTAAAGGGTGAAAGAGCAGAGAGCTATGTCTAGAGTCTGCATTCAGAACTCTAGAACCCCCGTATGCCCGGGGCAGCTCCCTACATCTCCCCCTTTTCTTTTAATTTAACAGGAGAATTCTTATAAGTTTTTGATTGTAAATTAGTAGAATGCAAGGCTGCCTTAACTATGCCAATGTTGTTTAAAATCATATGGAGAAGCAGTGGAGCACAGCATAAGATAATCCCTACAAGACCTAGAAGTCCCAGCACCATAATAGCGAGATGTTGAAAACTGGTCAAGGATGGCACTTGCCTAGCAACCTTTGAACAAAATCTTCAGCATCTTTACATAAGTTAGTATTTAAAGAAGGTGCATCTCTTATGCCCAGTATCTCATTATGTAGCTGCAGTAAGTCCAAGGAAATATTCTGAGAATGCCAGATGCCGAACAAATGTTTCTGTATTTTCCCCCAGGCATGTTGGCTCTCATTATAGATCTTGGACGTGACACATATCCATTGATACTCAGCATGGCATTTCAATTGACCCCTACGCTTAAGTCCTTGAACTTGCTCTCCTAACATCTGTACAACATCACACAGAGCATTCAGCTTTTCTTCATATTTTCTATCTATACTTTCCTCTGTCCCTAATGCTGGGTAAACATTCTTAGATAAATCATTAACATAATGTGTGGTGTGGATGGTTTGTGTTAAAGCAACAGCAGCCGCGGTTGCTGAGGCAACAAGGGTGATGAGCGCTGTCACACCTGCTATCAACAACCCTACAAATCTTCTAGCACATGCTAGTGCTGTATTAACTTCTTTCCATACCTGTAAACCTTTACCATCATACTAAGGCCCAGAGTTGTATACTGAAACCATAACAAATGCTGGCTGGTACAGTATCACGACCTTAGTATTATCTTCTACAGAGGTAACACAGTTAGTAAGATTACATTTTTCAAAAGAGACATTATATACAAAGTCATGAGCAGTAATAGTGACATTTCCCACCAGTAAGGCATAGGGCTCAGGAACCCAAGCTGTGAGCCCTCCGAGCTGTACTGGTTTAGAACCTCTGGAATAAACAAAAAAAGGTTCCCAAACCAACACCTTGTTTCCCAAGGTCAGTCAGATAAACCTTATGATGCATAGTCCAGAGTCCTTCTACACATCCTTGTATGGGGTCTTGAGGATTGTTCTTACTACTGGTATCCAGTCATATTAGCTAAGATTAAGTCCATGAATTGGTATCTTAGTCACATTGTTCCCAAGTGGGTAATTCCACCCCTCTTGGTGGTGGCCATGGGCTCTGGATGTTCAAAATCACTCAACCGTGGTTTCCTCATTTTTCCCTCCAAGCTCTGGTCCCGATTGACCGTACCAGACTTGCTGGGAGCCAGCGCAGACCTTCGGCATCCTGTGGAAAAACACAAACATGCCCTCGTCCACACATTATCACTGATCGGACCCATGCCATTGCCCTGTAAGAGGATCCTTCCAGCGGACCTGTCCATAGGTATGCTGGGTGGTTGTACACCAAAATCTCTGAGTTGGCCAAAACCAGTTTGGGTCAGTGGATAGAGCGTCGGCCTGCGGACTGGAAGGTCCCGGGTTCGATTTCAGAAAAGGGCATGTACCTTGGTTTCAGGCACATCCCCATTAGGGGTTGTGTAGGAGGCGACTGATTGATATCTCTTTCTCATCAGTGTTTCTGACTCTATCTCTCTCCTTTCCTCTCTGTGAAAAACCAATAAAATATATATGAAAAAAAAATCTCTGAGCTGCAGATTTTCCATTAGAATCCAATTTTTAAAAATTTAAAATAAATAAGTCATGGTTAAGGTAATTCTGCGGTGTCAGGGGGTACAGCTCCCCCCTTTTTATTTTTTGCAATTACTGCTTTAGAGTGCTATTAACTCTTTCCACAATTCCTTATCCTTGAGGGTTATAAGGAATTCCAGTTTGATGAATTATTCCTAATTGTGTACAGAATATTTGGAACCTCTTTTCAGTATAACCAGGCCCATGATCAGTTTTTATACTCTTAGGTTGTCCCATGGTGGCAAAGCATTTCAAGCAATGGGCAATGCAATGCTTGCTTGCTTCTCCAGATTGTAAAGTGGCCAATATAAACCCGGAAAATGTGTCAAGTGAAACATGTACGTACTTTAATTTTCCAAAACTAGGAACGTGAGTCACATCCATTTGCCATAAATGGTTGGGTAGTAGGCCTTGGGGATTGACTCCTAGTTGTGGTACTGAGAGTAATTCTGGGCAGGACTGACATTGTTTAACTATTGGTCTAGCTGCTTCTCTGGTCATTTTAAACTGAAGTCTGAGGCTGTTACTAGTCTGATGATGTATGGCATGAGATTGAATCGCCAATTGTTCTTGAGTGAACAAAACTCTTGTAGTCTGATCAACTATATCACTGCCCTGAGCTAGAGGTCCAGGTAAGCCACTAAGAGCTCGGATATGGCAAAAATAATATTTTCTTGTTCTTTGCTAGAATTCTTTCTGATGGCCCTAAATAAGTGTTGTACATTGCTGTTAGAGGTCCTTATAAAGGGAACGGTTTCTATAACTTGGAGGGCCTTGACTATATATTGACTATCAGAATACAAAGTTAATCTCTGATTAGGTACCCTTTGCCTAGCAGTAAGAACAGCTTGTAGCTTGACCTCTTGAGAGGAGTGGCGCCCAGTTTTCCAAGAAATAGTTTCTCCCAACATAGTATAGGCTGCAGTTCCACTGGAGGAGCCATCAGTGAATATTAATAGTGCATCTGTCAATGGCATGGCAGACACTTTCCCAAGAAAAACAAATTGATGTATGTCGGAAACCAAATATTGTTCTCACTAAATGGATGTAAAGAGGAAGCCAGAAGGCTGGCCAACCTTAATTGCTCTGAAAGGTCAGAGCTGATTACTCATTGTTTAGTTGAAACTATCTGTTTGTATCATGTTAATTTCTGCTATTTCCTGCCTAAAGGCTAGGGGTGTATCCCAAAGCCTTAATAAAAGGGAGAAAAATGCTAAAGCAAATGGCTGTCCTTTCCACTAGAGGAAGGCTCCTGCCTGGCCCCCCAATATCACCAAATTAATGTTTTCTAGTCTCTCACTTCACTTGCATGCGGCCTCCTTCAGAACCCGAACCCTGACCCGGGAACCCTGAACCACACGGGACACAGAAAGAGGTTCCCACAGATGTACACAAATTGTAACATTTTATCATGGGGGTGGTGGCTATCTAACCTTCCTGTGTAATTAGCAAGAGAGATATAGCCCAAGTATCACTGTGCTGAAATAACCAATCCTGTTGTTGCTTAGAGAAAGGTAAGCAAATAAAATGGGGTTCTCTTACTAATAACTGGCAAGATTCAGTTCTGACTATATGAACCAGAGTTGCCACCAGCAGCTCATGGTAGGGAGTAAGAACCTTAGAAGGAGAAGTTGTTAAGTGCAGCCACATTCGTGGACCTTGCTGATATAAGACTGCGGTGGGGAGGGGGGGTGTCGGTTTGGCAAAATGTATGCACCCCACTCTTGGCTATAATGACAATAAGTTACATGCTGTGCAGTTATTGCTTCCTCTACCCAGGCGAGGGCAGCACACCCTTCAGGAGTTAATTCTCTGGGTGAGGTTGAATCAGAATCTCCTTTTAGTATGTCAAGGAATGGCTTAAGCTCCTCAGTTGTAATCTTAAGGTAAGGTCTAATCCAATTAATATCTCCTAAGAGTTTTTGACAGTGGTTGAGAGTTTTTCAATGATCCCTTCTTAACTGTACTTTCTGAGAAGTAAAACGGTGCTTCTGCAATGGGTATCCCCGGTAGGAATAAGGTGGTGTCTTTTGTACCGTTTCTGGAGCTATGACAAGTCCTTGCTTTTTGAGTCCCTCCCTCATGCAGGCAAAAGCTGCAAGTAAATGTCCCTCATTGGTATGTGCTAGTAATATATCATCTATATAGTGTGCCAAGAACACTGTAGGATATTGTTTTCTTGTTACTCTGAGAGTCTGGGCTACCTATTTTGGACATAGAGGAGGACTATTAGCCATTCCTTGAGGCAGGACAAGCCCATATCTTTTCATAGGCTCTCTAAAATTCGTAGATGGTACACTAAAAGCAAGCCTCTTACAATCCCCTGGAGCTAAGGGTATAGTATAAAAACAGTCTTTCAGGTCTATTATAATCTGATAGGTATTATCTGGTATGGCCATAGGAGATGGCAGACCCAGCTGTAAGGCTCCCATGAGTTCCATGGTTTCACTAACTTTTCTAAAATCTTGTAATAACCTCCATTTTCCTGACTTCTTTTTAATTACAAAACTAGGAGAATTCCAAGGGGAGTTCTAAGGAACTACATGACCACTGTCTAATTGTTCCTGCACCAATAACTCAGCAGCCTGAATTTTTTTCCTCATTTAGGGGCCATTAATCAACCCAAACTGGTGTATCAGACTTCCATGTGATAGGATCAGCGTGGGTTGCAGGACAACCAAAAGCCGCTCCTAAAAATATCCCAGCCCGGTTCTATGTGGCCGAAGCCTGGGTTGTAAGGGCTGGGTGATCCCCTGCCTGACCAGCTACTCCCAGACCTTGCGGAGGCAAGAGCCCTTGATCAAATATTTGCTGTGTCACCGCGGCACTAGGACTGTAGATGTACACTCCCATTTCCTGCATGACATCTCTTCCCCAGAAATTAACAGGCAGGCCAGGTAGTGCAGATGTCTGAAAGTTCCTGCTATGGCCCTACCTTACTCTGGACGCGTCCTCTTTTGCTCTGCAGGCAGTGTCCTCTACCTTTCGCCCAGGTTTTCAGGTTCCTGTTCGGGCACCATCTGCCGGTACCTGCTGGCAACAAACAGTCCCTGAATGAGGGGGTGAGGATAAAGAAAAGACAGACAAGAACAGATGGGGTGGGAGGACTGAGACCTGAGTCTGCAGTCTCGAGTTTATTTCCAGTACAGTATTTAAGCACAAGCAGAGGAGGGAGTGACACAAATCAGATTTTTGCGAGCACCATGAAACTCTGCCAATTTCCCTATTGTAACACTTACTTCTTGTCAATCAGACCCTTGATCATCCTTTAACCTCCCGAGTAATCAAGAACTTGCATGGAGGCATGGTTGTGGTTAGTTAGTATTTTAAGCTAAGTCGCTTATTAGACTAAAGGGTGAAAGAGCAGAGAGCTGTGTCTAGAGTCTGCATTCAGACCTCTAGGACCCCCATATGCCCGGGGCAGCTCCCCACACTCAATAATGCCGGCTTGCATGATACCCACTAGCACAACCCAAGTGGCCTCCACTTAACTGCCCTCCTCAAGGACGGTTGCGTCCAACCTCCTAGCTTGCTCTATAGAGGCTTTCTGCAGCTGCCTGCCTGCCAGGGTAAAGGGCACAGCCCCATACTGGCTTTCTCGCTAGCGGGGCCTCTGCCTATGGAAGATGTCAATAATGGCAGCATCTTGGGAAGACAGTGAGTCTCGAAGTACTGCACATCTGACTGTACTGACTGGCTGCCCCATAATGGCGGCTGCAAGGTTCCAACTGGCAAAATTTTAACAGCCTCCAACATACTAGCTGCATAAAGGAGAACTGTCCACACCACCTGCTTTGTTAACTACAGCCTTCCTCTTACTGATGGCTTCAATAATGGCAGCCTCTATGGTACTGACTGAGATAGTGAATGGACAGGTTATCAATGTCATTGCAGCAGCCACGGCCCCTGTTTCTAGGGTTGGGCGGAAAAGATTGCAACATCCAGACCAGTGACATCAATACATTCAGGGAAGGAATGATTCCCACCCTGGACTGACTCAATGATTTTGAGTGCTTTTCTTTCTTTTAGGTTTTTGTTTTTTCACTTGTTTAGGGATAGAATTATTTGTGATGTTCACAGGGCATTAGCTGGAATTTCAGAACCACGGACAGAAGCATGTGGTGCTATTTCTTGAATGACCACAAGTGTAAACTGGTAACTAGTAAGTTATAACCATGCAACTAGTTACCTGGCAACCAGTTAACCAGTTAACTGCTAACCAAGTAACCAGTAACCAGTATCCTAATAACCTGTAAACTAATGACCAGTAACCTTAGTAAAGGAGAGATGTCACATTCTGCCTGCTTCATTAGAGGATTATTGCAGCCTCTCAAAAGAACACAGCTTCTGGGAATACTCCAGCACCTTGCAGTACGGATAGCCTACCTAATAATGGCATCTGAGCCTCAATAATGGCCACCTGCACGGTAACAAATGCCGCAACCCGAGTGGGCTCCGTATAACTGCCTGCCTCTAGGATGGCAACCTCCAACCTCCTGCCACCCTCAGTAGAGGCAGCCTGCACCTGCCTGCCTGCCTGCCAGGGTAAGGCTTCGTGCCAAGTACTGGCTGCCTCTTTAGCTGGGCATCTGCAATACGGAAGGTCTCGGTAAAGGTGGCCTGCAACCTAAGGCGTGCATCACATAGGGTGGCCTCTCAAGAGCACGCTGGGTCTCACTGGACTCAGCACCTCGCTGTGTAGACCCTATAATGGCCATTTGAACAGCACGCAGGGACACAAAAGACAGAGCTCCAAATAACTTCCCAAATCCAGGACGGCGGCCGTGAATCCCATGCCAGGCTCAGAGGAGCAGGACTGCACCTGCCTACCTGCCAGGATGACGGTCCCGTGTCCTGTACTGGCTGTTTCGTTAGACGCCGGCTACCACGCCAAACAGAAGATCTGAGTAATGGCACGTTGAAGCTTCCGGCTTGTTAAACTAAGCCGGCCTCTCGCGAGCACGTTGCATCTCACGAGACTGAGCACCTCGCTGTACGGACTGGCTGCCTCGATAATGGCCTCCTGCAGAGTACCCAGGGCCGCATCATGAGAGGGCTCCGAATAACTACCTGCCTCTCGGACTGGGGCCACAAACCCTTGACAGTCTCCAGAGAGGAGGCCTGCAACTCCCTTTCTGTCAGGGTAAAGACCCCGTGTCGTATTCTGGCTGCAAAGATAGCCGGGACCCCCCGCCGTACGGAAGGTCTCGGGAATGGCGGCCTGCAGCTTACAGCGTGTGTCACTTAAGCCGGCCTCTCGCGAGCACGCTCTGTCTCGCGATACTGAGCACCTGGCTGTACGGACTGGCTGCCTCAATAATGGCCGCCCGCACAGAACCCACTGCTGGAACACGAAAAGGCTCCGTACAACTGCCTGCCTCAAGGACCGCGGCCGCCAGTACCCTGCCAGGCTAGCTGGCGGCGGCCTGCAGCTCCCTACCAACCCAGATAAATGCCACGTGTTCCGTTCTGGCTGTATTATGAG
>PVJN01048500.1:0-15583 GCA_004026805.1 Lasiurus borealis
CTGACAGGCATGGCTCAGTGTTTAAGTGTCAACCTATGAACCAGGAGTTCATCATTCAATTCCTGGTCAAGGCACATGCCTGGGTTGTGGGCTCGATCCCCACCAGGGGGTGAATAGGAGGCAGCCAATCCATGATTTTCTCTCTTCGTTGATGTTTCTGTCACTTTATGTATGTATGTATTTATTTATTTAATATATTTTTTATTGGTTTCAGAGAGGGAGAAAGAGATAGAAACATCAATGTTGAAAGAGAATCATGGATTGGCTGCCTCCTATACATCCCCTACTAGGGATCGAGCCTGCAACCCAGGCATGAATTTGGACCCTTCAGTCTGCAGGTTGGAACTCTATCCACTGAGCCAAACAAACTATCTCTTTCTCCCACTTCCTTCCTCTCTGAAATCAATAAAAATATTTTTTTAAGAAAAAGAAGCATGCAAATTTTAAACCAATCTAACCTTATACCTAAAGGAACTCGAAAAAGAACCAAAAAAAAAGCCTTAAGTGAGTAGAAGGAAAGAAATAATAAAGATCAGACTGCAAATGAAAGTCTAAAAATGAATACAAAAGATCAATGAAACTAAAATCTGGTTCTTAGAAAAGATAAATAAGATTAATAAACCTTTAAGCAGACTCATCAAGAAAACATGAGAGAGGACTCAAATAAATAAAATCAGAACTGAAAGAGAAGTAACAACTGACATCTCAGAAATACAAAGATTACAAAAAAATATTACAAAAAATACTACATGCCAACAAATTGGACAATCTGGAGGAAATGGATAAATACCTAGAAACACACAATCTTATCAAACATAATCAAGAAGAAACAGAACAGACTGATTACCACTAATGAAATAAAAGTAATAATAATAAACTCCCATCAAATAGAAGTCCTGAATCAGATAGCTTCACTGGTGAGTTTTACCAAACATTTAAAGAAGAACTAACACTTATTCTTCTCAAACTGTTCCAAAAGATTCCAGAGGAAAGAAGACTCCCAAACTCATTTTATAAAATCAGCATCATCTTAATTCCAAAACAAGATAAAGATACTACTAAGAAAGAAAATTATAGGCCAAAATCCCTAATGAACATAGATGCAAAAATTCTCAATAAGGAGAATCCAAGATGGTGGCATAGGTAAACACCTACACTGCTGCCTCACACAACAATTTCAAAACTACAACTAAAATAGTGGTTCTCAACCTGTGGGTCGTGACCCCTTTGGGGGTCGAACAACTCTTTCACAGGGGTTGCCTAAGACCATCAGAAAACAGATATTTACATTGTGATTCATAACAGTAGCAAAATTACAGTTATGAAGTAGCAACAAAAATAATATTATGGCCGAGACCAGTTTGGCTCAGTGGATAGAGAGTCAGCCTTTGGACTGAAAGGTCCCAGGTTTGATTCCGGTTGGGGGCATGTACCTTGGTTGCGGGCACATCTCTAATGTGGGGCGTGCAGGAGGCGGCTGATCAATGTCTCTCTCTCATCGATGTTTCTGACTTTTTATCTCTCTTCCTTCCTCTCTGTAAAAAAAAATCAATAAATATATTTAAAATAATAATAACAATAATAATAATATGGTTGGGGGTCACCACAACATGAGGAACTATATTAAAGGGTCACGGCATTAGGAAGGTTGGGAACCACTGAACTAAAAGATAGAACAGACATAATCCAGAACCATAGGAAAGCTGGTGGAGTGGAAATTCTACAACTAGAAGGAAAGAGAGGGGCTCACAGAAACCCAGAGGAACTGGAAAAAGCTGAGGTACGGAGACACGCATGGAGAGAGCGGGTGCCGGAGAATCTGGCTGGCTTTGTGTGGCGGGAGGGAAACGGAGACTCCCAATGGCATTGAACCCCTTATCCTACGACACTAAACCCCAGATCCAGCCAAAACTCATACGGGGGGAGTTTGGACTGTGAAAAGGGAGAAGTGCAGCCAAAACTCATACTGGGGGAGTTTGGACTGTGAAAAGGGAGAAGTGCATGGAAATTTAGGGGAGTCGCAAAAGATCAGAAGCCTGGTGGTTTCTGCGCGCAGAGGACAGACTGCTGATTGTGCCACTGGCTTTCACAAGTGGGCGGGAGACAGACCCTCCCAACTGTGCCACTTCTAACTCCACTAAACCCCAGTTTTGGGCAAAACCCATGTGGTCCCAGAGCACAGGGAAGCCGGAGGGGCAGCAGTCTAGAGGCACTGCGAGAGAGCACACATGCGCACAGGGACCACACCAGCGATTACCCAGTCACGTGAGACTCAGGGGCTGTGGAGAGAGGGGCGACTAGAAGGCAAGGCGGTCCCTTAAGCCCTGAGACTCCACCATCCAAGCTCAACAGAGAGGCTTTTGCAGTTTTTCAAGTCTGGTATTATAAGGCTGAATTCAACACAGAAGTTCTCCCAGCATAGTGAAAATGCCGAGACAAGGGAAGGGATCACAAACAAAAGAAATGGAGGAAAAGAAACGACTGGATATAGAGTTCAAAACCATGCTTATAAGGTTTTTCAAGAATATCCTAGAAAAGTTGGATAAATTTAGCGAGACCCAAGAGGAGATGCAAAAGGACCAACTAGGGATGAAAAAGGACCAACTAGAGATGGAAAAGATCCAACTAGAGATGAAAAAGGACCAACTAGAAATTAAACATACACTGACTGAAATAAAAGATATTATACAGAGACCTAACAGCAGACTAGAGAAAAGCAAGAATCGAGTCAAAAATTTGAAATATAAAAAATCAGAAAATACTGAACTGGAAAAGCAAGAAGAAAAAAGAATTCAAAAATGTGAAAATAATATAAGGAACCTCTGGGACAGCTTCGAGCGTACCAACATCAGAATTGTGGGGGTGCCAGAAGAAGAGAGACAGCAAGATACTGAAAACCTATTTAAAGAAATAATGACTGAAAACTTCCCACATCTAGTGAAAGAAATAGACTTACAAGTCCAGGAAGCACACAGAACCTCATATAAAAGGAGTCCAAAGAGGACCACACCAAGACACATCATAATTAAAATACCAAGAGCAAAAGACAAAGAGAGAATATTAAAAGTAGCAAGGAAAAACAGTTCATTACCTACAAGGGAACACCCATACAAATGTCAGCTGATTTCTCAACAGAAACTATGCAGGCCAGATGGGAGTGGCAAGAAATATTCAATGTGATGAATAGCAAGAACCTACAACCAAGCATACTCTATCCAGCAAAGCTATCATTCAGAATTGAAGGGCAGATAAAGAGCTTCACAGATAAGAAAAAGCTAAAGGAGTTCATCAACTCCAAACCAGTATTATATGAAATGCTGAAAGGTACTCTTTAAGAAGAGGAAGAAGAAAAAAGATAAAAGACAAAAAAATATGAACAACAAATACATATCTATCAACAAGTGGATCTAAAAATTAAGTGAATTAAAAATTTGATCAACAGAATAAACTGGTGAATATAATAGAATCAGGAGCACAGAAAAGGAGTGGACTGATAATTCTCAGGGGGGAAGGTGTGAGGGGTGTATAGGGAGAGACTGGACATAAATCATACACCTATGGATGAGGTCAACGGGAGGCAGGTAAGGGTAGAGGGAGTGGTGGGAACCAGGTGGAGGGGAGCTATGGAGGGGAAAAAGGAGAAACAAATGTAATAATCTGAATAATAAAGATTTAATTTTAAAGAAAAATTCTCAACAAAATATTAACAAACTGAATCCAGCAATACATTAAAAAGATCTTATACCATAATTAAGTGGGATTTATTCCTGTGATTCAAGGTTAATACAATATCTGCAAATAAATTAACTTGATACACCACATAAAATGAAGGATTAAAATTGTATGATATCACAGATGCAGAAAAAGCATTTGACAAAATTCAGCACTCACTAATGATAAAACCTCTCAGCAAAGTGGAAATAGAGGGAACATGCGTCAGCATAATAAAGGCCATATAAAACAAACCCACAGCCAATGTCATAAACAGGGATAAACTAAAAGTGTTTCCCTTAAGATCAGGAACAAGACAGGATGTCTTATTCAACATAGTAGTGGAAGTTTTAACTAAAGCAATCAGACAAGAAGAAATAAAAGCATCCAAATTAGAAAAGAAAAAGTAAAAATATCACTATTTACTGGTGACATAATACTGTATGTGGAGAACACCAAAGATTACACCAAAAAAACTGCTAAATGAAAAATGCAAATTAAAACCACAATGAGAAATCACCTCACACCTGTAAGAATGGTTATCATCAATAAATCCACAAATGATAACTGTTGGTACAGATGAGAAAAAAGGGAAACCTTGTGCACTGTTGGTAGGAATGCAGATTGGTGCAGTCACTATAGAAAACAGTATGAGGTTCCTCAAAAAATTTAAAATGGAATTGCTGTATAACCCAGGGATTCCACTCTGGTTACATAGCTGAAGAAATTCAAAACACTAATCCAAAAGAATAAATGCACTCCTATGTTCATTGCAGCCATGGAAGCAATCCAAGTGCCCATCAATAGATAAGTGGATAAAAAAGTGGTGGTACATATATACTATGGAGTATTACTTAACCATAGAAGAGTGAAATCTTACCATTTTCAACAGTATGAATGGACCTGGAGAGTATTATGCTAAGTGAAGTAAGTCAGTCAAAGAAAGACAACTACCATGATTTCACTTATATGTGTAATCTAAAGGACAAGCAAACAAAATAACAGAATTGAAACAGATTCATAGACACAGAGAGCAGACTGTTAGTTGCCAGAGAGTGGGCTTGTGGATCTGGTAAAAAAGGTGAAGGGATTAAGAAGTACAAATTGGTAGTTACAACAGAGTCACGGCCCTGCCTGGTGGCTTGGTTGATTGGAGCATCTTGTGGTCCAAAATACCAAAAGGTTGCAGGTTCGATTCCCAGTCATGGCTCATATCTAGGTTGCAGGTTCAAACCCCAGTCAGAGGCAACCAGATATTTCTCTCTCACATCCATATTTCTCTGTCACTCTCTTTCTGTCTCTCTCTAAAATCAATTTTTTTAAAAAAATCCTCCAATGAGATTGTTTTTAAAAAACTAGAGGCCCTATGCACAAAATTCATGCACAGTGGGTCCCCTCAGCCCAGCCTGCACCCTCTCCAATCCGGGACCTCTTGGGATGTCCGATTGCTGGTTTAGACCAGATCCCAGGGATCAGCCCTAAACCAGCAGTTGGACATCCCTCTCACAATCTAGGATCGCTGGGTCCTAATTGCTCACCTGCCTGCCTGCTTGATTGCACCTAACTTCCCCCCTTGCCAGCCTGATCATCCCTAACCACCTCTGCCTGCCAGCTTGGTTGATCCCAACTCTCCCCCCTTCTGCTGTCCTGGTAACTTCTAACTGCCCCTCCCCACCCCGCCAGCCTGGTTGACCCCAACTGCCCCCTCACCGCTGGCCTGGTTGCCCCATGCTGCCTGCTGTTTGGTCCTTACTGTAACAGTGTCCTAGACAATTTGCATATCCCTCTATTATTAGTATGGATACTCATGTCATAAATATGTGGAATAGTAAATAATATTACTGGCCTGGTTGCCCCATGCTGCCTGCTGTTTGGTCCTTACTGTAACAGTGTCCTAGACAATTTGCATATCCCTCTATTATTAGTATGGATACACATATCATAAATATGTGGAGTAGTAAATAATATTGTGATAAATATGTATGGTACCAGGTAGGCACTGGAAATATTGGGGAGAACACTTGATAAAGTATATGATCATCTAAATCAGTAGTTCTCAACCTTTCTAATGCAATGACCCTTTAATACAGTTCCTCATGTTGTGGTGACCCCCAATCATAAAATTATTTTCGTTGCTACTTCATAACTGTAATTTTGCTATTGTTATGAATTGTAATGTAAATATCTGTGTTTTCTGGTGGTCTTAGGCGACCCTGCTAGTGGTTCTCAACCTACGAGTCACGACCCACAGGTTGAGAACCGCTGCTGTAGAGCCTGAGCCTATCAGAAAACACAGATATTTACATTACAATTCATTAATAGTAGCAAAATTACAGTTATAAAGTAGCAGCGAAAATAATTTTATGGTTGAGGGTCACACAACATGAGGAACTGTATTAAAAGTTCACAGCATTAGAAAGGTTGAGAACCACTGGTCTAAATCTTATCCTGTACACCACATATTTGTATGCTGTACAAAATAATATTGGAAGTAAATTCTATTTGAAAAAAATAAACTTAATATGGTACATTAAAAAAAATAAAGAGGAACATCCAGTCTGAGATCAGAGAAGAATTCAAGTAATCTTCTCAGCCACAATGTTCACTCTGTGATTAGTAATGGTTTTGTCTGTAAATCTGACCTTCCCTAAGGACTCTTCTGCTGTCTCAAGAATTTTTCTTAAAGATTTGAAGGTGAAGATGTTTTGACTAATTTAGAAAGCAGTTTCCTTAAGGCAATACTTATATCTGTCAAGTACCTACTTAAATTATAAATGTTACCAGTCTGGCAATAAATAACACTCCAGAAATAAATAGCTGCAAAGTGTCAGGTAATAACTCTAACCATCATAACAATAATTTTCTAGTGCTTTTCCATCTTCAGAACAGTAATTAAGGAGGTCTCAGAATAGCTCTATAGGAGACTTGCCTAGAGCAATCACTCGGCATAAAAATAAAATCTAGGGAATGCATCTTGACTTCTGCTTCAAACCATAAAACAAATCTTTTTCCTTCTTCAAACCCCTTCGTGGGAGAAATAATATAAGTAGGAGACAGAAGAAGACATGAAAGATAAAGAGGAGAAAATAAATCACCCGTAGAAGACTCAGCACCAACCCCTTGCTCTCTCCGAGAAATGAATCCTGGAGAGGCCTAAAGATTTAGGGATGTCAGTGGAATAGAGGAATCAATGAAAAACTGGGAAACTCTGAAGAGACAGAGGATGGTTAGTTCTTGGAATGAGAGTCAAGTATCAGCCCACAATTTAAAAGGTCATGGGTAGGAACTAGGTTGGGTGAGAGCTTTCTTTTTTTTTTTTTTAATTAAATCTTTATTGTTCAGATTATTACATTTGTTTCTCTTTTTTCCCCCCTCCATTGCTCCCCTTCACCCAACTCCCACCCTTCCCTCTATCCTTACCTCCCCCTGCATTGACCTCATTCATAGGTGTATGATTTTTGTCCAGTCTCTTCCTGTACACCCCTCATCCCTTTCCCCCTGAGAATTATCAGTCCACTCCCTTTCTGTGCTCCTGATTCTATTATATTCACCAGTTTATTCTGTTGATCAAATTTTTAATTCACTTAACTTTTAGATCCACTTGTTGATAGATATGTATTTGTTGTTCATAATTTTTTTGTCTTTTACCTTTTTTCTTATTCCTCTTCTTAAAGAGTACCTTTCAGCATTTCATATAACACTGGTTTGGTGTTGATGAACTTCTTTAGCTTTTTCTTATCTGTGAAGCTCTTTATCTGCCCTTCAATTCTGAATGATAGCTTTGCTGGATAGAGTATTCTTGGTTGTAGGTTCTTGCTATTCATCACATTGAATACTTCTTGCCACTCCCGTCTGGCCTGCATAGTTTCTGTTTAGAAATCAGCTGACAATCGTATAGGTGCTCCCTTGTAGGTAATTAACTGTTTTTCTCTTGCTGCTTTCAATATTCTCTCTTTGTCTTTTGCTCTTGGTATTTTAATTATGATGTGTCTTGGTGTGGTCCTCTTTGGATTTATTTGGGGTTCTGTGTGCTTCCTGGACTTGTAAGTCTATTTCTTTCACCAGATGTGGGAAGTTTTCAGTCATTATTTTTTTAAATAGGTTTTCAGTATCTTGCTCTCTCTCTTCTTCTGGCACCCCCACAATTCTGATGTTGGTACACTTGAAGCTGTCATGTAATATAAGAGGTTCCTTACATTATCTTCACATTTTTGGATTCTTTTTTCTTCTTGCTTTTCCAGTTGAGTCTTTTCTGCTTCTTTATAGTTCAAATTTTTGACTTGATTATTGCCTTCCTCTAGTCTGCTGTTAGGTTTCTGTATAATATTGAAATTTCAGTCAGTGTATGGTTAATTTCTAGTTGGTCCTTTTTCATCTTCTCTTGGGTCTCGCTAAATTTATCCATCTTTTCTAGGAAATTCTTGAAAAACCTTATTAGCGTGGTTTTGAACTCTATATCCAGTCATTTGTTCTCCATTTCTTTTTTTTGTGATCTCTTCCTTTGTCTCCACATTTTCACTCTGCCGGGAGAACTTCTGTGTTAGATTCAGCCTTATGATACAAGACTTGCAAAACTGCAAAAGCCTCTCTGTTGAGCTTGGGAGGGGTGGAGTCTCAGGGCTTAATGACCACCTTGCCTTCCAGTCAGCCCCGCCCTACATGGCCCTGGGTCTCACGTGTCTCTAGGTAATAGCTGGAGCAGTCCATGTGTGCAAGCGCAGTGCCTCTAGACCACTGCCTTTTTGGCTCCCCTGTGCTCTGGGACCATATGAGTCTGGGTCCCCAGGGTCTCACCCAAAACTGGGGTTTAGTGTAGTTAGGAGTGGAGCAGTCTGTAGGCTCTGTCTCCCACCCACAAGCCAGTGGCACAATCAGCAGTGTGTCCTCTGCGCACAGCAGTGTACATGCATGCAGACTTCTGCCCTTTCATGGATCCCCTAAATTTCCGTGCACTTCTCCCTTTTCATAGTCCAAACTCCCCCCATATGAGTTTCGCCTGGACCTGGGGTTCAGTGCCATAAAATAAGGGGTTCAGTGCAATTGGAAGTCTCCCTTCTCCCTCCTGCCAGAGGAAGCCAGCCAGGCAATCGGGCACCTGCTCTCTCCACGCACGCATCTCCATACCTCAGCTTTTTGCAGCTCCTCTGCATCTCTGTGAGCCCCTCTCTTTCCTTCTAGTTGTAGAATTTCCACTCAGCCAGCTTTTTTGTGGTTCTAGATGATGTCCGTTCTATCTTTTAGTTGTAGTTTTGAAATTGTTGTGCGAGACAGCAGTTTAGGTGCTCATCTATGCTGCCATCTTGGATTCTCCTCGAGAACTTTCTCTTTACCTTTTTTTGCCTCCCTCAGTCTGGCCTACGTGGATGCCACCTGCCCTGCCTCATCAGGGCTCCGTGGGATTACTTCAGTGGAGACTGGCTTGGAGTGCAGCAGGATGACCACTGTGTGGGTTGACTTGCTGACTCTAAGCATTATCTCCTTTTCCACTGTCCCCTTCACAAGGTGGAGCCAGCAGATCACAATGGAAGCTGGAGGGGGAGATGGTATAAAGATATGAAACCGTCTATCCTAAGGGGGTTTCCATTTTCATCTTGCTACCCTTTACTATCCTCACATTGAGCCCCTCCCTTGGGGCTTCTCGGTGCTACCTCAGATAGCTGATGTCCCAGGAACTCACATGAGAAATAACAGATCTGCAGAAGGAACTTACCTGAGAGACTGAATGACCTTTACAAGATGCAGCAGAGTTAATAAATAGAAAGAATATGCCTTTAAAGTTAGCAAAGTGAGTTTCCTCAAAAAGATATTGATAAAAGGAGATTGTTAAAATGAAGCAGGTTACAGTTATAGAGATAAACTACAGTATAGGAAATCCCAAATTTTAAAAATAATATTGTTTATGCAAAGATCTCAGCAGTCGGTTGGATATTAATATGAACAATGGATTAGGAAACTTGAGAATCAGGTTGCAGCTCTACCTAAAAAGAAGTAGAATAGAAACAACAACAAAAAAGAAATTGGAGGGTCTAAGGAGAAGTGTGGACATCTACATAATGTGAGTCCTACAAGAAGCAGACAAATGGAGAGAAAAAAATTTGTAGAAATTATGTTGAATAATTCAGAACAGCCACTTCCCTGATATCCTGGGGGTGTTTTCTAGTATTCATTGAAAACTACAAACTTAGCTGGACTATCTCCTCTCATATAGAAAAAGTAAATTTTATAATGTATGTACTAAGTGTTTAATACATGCTTGATTGTGAATATATCACAGATAAAATCCTGAAGGAGATTTTATCAAAACAAATACATGGAACAATGAACAAATATTTTAAATCATTAAAATGTGATGTCGTTGAGTGCTAAATTGGATTGTACAGTCCATATGTTTCATGAGTATAGAGTGGTAAGATCAGGGCGACATGTCTTCAGGACTTACCTGATTTGACATCAGTTCTAATGAAAACTAAGACAGCATTTCACAAAATGTGTTCCGTGGAACACTGGTTCTATAGAATAGTCTTGGTGTTGCATGTAAAGGGATTCCATGTGAAGTAAAACTTGACCATATTTTGCCTGCCCAACATCTGCATCTCATTCCTCTATGTTTGGGGGAAATCCCCCTTTCCTGAGTCTCCACTGAAGGTAGAGCCACTTCTACTATAAAACAAAGAGGCATCTGTTTTCATATCTTCTCCCCAACCCCAACATTAGGCATGGGTGTGTGGTCTACATCTGCTTTCCCGAGGCATCACCGGGGACCCCATGATGCAGGAGAGCTGCTGTTCAACAGCAATGAGGCAACATTGGGTTTCCAGGAATGGTCATGGCAATGGAGTGGTGGCATTTAAAAGCTTCCAGTGGTTTTCTATTTTTTACAGTAAATACAAACCTCCCCATAGTGACTTATAAGACTCTTCAAGACTATAATGGCCTTTCATGCCCCTTGTACTGTACAGACCGATTTTCTCCTAATCCTTCAAGTTTCTTCAGCCTTCTCTCACTCTCCATTATTCTCCTCTCTCCCTCCTTCCTTAGGTCTACTACACTATTCGCTTTATTTAGATATTTCTCTTTCTCTGTCCCACTTTGTGTATGTGTGTTAATTCCTACTTATCCTTTAGGTGAATACTTCTAAAAGCCCATGCCCTTCACTTCCACTGGAACTTAAATGTTAGTGTGATGGCTTGTTGACTTGGCATTCCATGTATAAGCCTGTGACCTCAATAGGGAAGTGGCTATGTCTACACTGCTTTGTAATGCATCTCCTGCACGCAGAAGAATGCCTGGCACAGGCGGGGCAGTCAAATATTTGTTGAATGAACAAAGTTCATTCTCAAGTAACTAGAATTGAGACTGGATATCGTTATGTATTCCTGGCCTGCCAATTATTACACCTCCCTTCAATATTTCCCATGCTTTTGTTGGAATTAAAATATTCAATATAAAGTTTAGATCAGAAAGCCAAAGAAGAAAGCTTATATTAATATATTTATGTCTTGGTATCGTTGTCATAATGAAATTGGTAAGATGAAGTCTTGCAAAGTATGCTTCTTAGAAAAGCTTTCTGAATACAAAATGCTGAGAATCTCAAAGTATAGTGAATAAATAGCTCCCAGGGCGGTAGAGTGCTCTTTTCTTTTCTTTTTTTTTTAATAAGAATACCATTTATTTTATTTTTTAATATATTTTTATTGATTTCAGAGAAGAAGGGAGAGGGAGAAAGAGAGAGAAAAACATCAATGATGAGAGAGAATCATTGACTGGGCATATGCTCTTGACCAGAGTCGAACCTGGGACCCTTCAGTCCACAGGCCAACACTCTGTCCATTGAGCCAAACCAGCTAAGGCAAACTACTCTTTTCAATGAGATGGATGAGCTGTTCCAGGAAAGCTAGAAGCCAAGTTGTGGGAGGAAATTAATATCCTTTGTGAGATGGACAGAATAACCTTTTCCTTTGCTAGGGGGGATTGGGCCTCTAAGTTTGTCTCCATCCAATGGCAAACAGTCAATACTAATTGGTGAATGTGTGAGAGCAGACAGCTCCATGGCCTGGGTAGGACAGCTTTGCCTTCTGTTCCGCCTGTTCTGGAGGTCTCAAAACACTGTCACGCA
Organism: Lasiurus borealis; assembly: GCA_004026805.1. Classification (NCBI taxonomy): domain Eukaryota; kingdom Metazoa; phylum Chordata; class Mammalia; order Chiroptera; family Vespertilionidae; genus Lasiurus; species Lasiurus borealis. The sequence goes on from PVJN01048500.1 coordinate 11,828, forward strand.
CAGACTGGGGAGGTGGATAGTCTGGGTATTACTGTTCCCATTCTACAGTTAAGTAATCTGAGGCCCAGAGAGGTTAAGTAATTTCTCCAAGGTCACCCAGATAGTAGCTATGAGTGCTAGAAATAAAATCCAGGTATATATGTCTTTTCATTACAGCCTAAGTTTACAAAGATGTTTTTCCAAGGCTGAATCAGTTAGAAGTAATTTTAAATAGTCACATCAATAACTAGAGCAATTATTTTAATGCTTATCTAGCGGGGAGTATTTTGTGTGTGTGTGTGTGTGTGTGTGTGTGTGTGTGTGTGTGTGTGTGTGTGTGTTTTTAAACAAAAGCATAACCTGTGACTATAGCAGCTCAGTCCCTGGAGTAGTTATGAAAAGCTTGGGATGGAATGCTTCATTTAATAGGACTTTCAGCCTCTAATAAGGAAGGGATTCAGAACAGAAAGGACACTTTGCTTAAGGGAAGTTGTTTTCATATAACAGCCTTCTTTCACCCCTGGGAGGCCAGCCTCCACTCTGCACAAAGGGTCATAGCATGTGGGTACAAGCTGGAGATAAGCGGATGGTGAAGGAAAGGCACAGTCTTGGAGAATGACTTTATTGCTTAAAAATCCTACAAATCTAATGTTAAGGTTGGTTTACATCCTTCCAATATATGAAGTTCTAACCCCTGGGACTGTGAACTTATCCTATATAATAAAGATTAATATGCAAATTGTCCCCTCAACCGGGAGTTCGACCAGGAGGCGGGGCCAGCTGGCCTGCCAACCGCCCGAGGCCCCTCCTACCCAGCAGACTCCGCCCCTGATCGCCCCCCCCCCTCCACCTCAATCAGGGCCAGGGACCAACCTCCAGCATCCCTTCCCCCTGGGCTGCCCAGCCTGATTGGCCCCAATTCCCAATCGGGGCTGGCTGGACCCCACCTATGCATGAATTCCTGCACTGGGACTCTAGTGTGAACATAAGTTCTTTGTAGATCTAATCAAGTTAAGATGAGGTCATTAAAGTGGGCCTTAATCTGCTGTGGCTGGATAGCTCAGTTGGTTAGAGTGTCATCAAGATATGCCAAGTTTGGGGATCAATCCTTGGTCAGGGCACATACAAGAATCAATCAATCAATGCATAAATAAGTGGAACAACATCTCTCTCTCTCCAAGACAATAAACAAAAAAGAAAAGTTTTTTTAAAAAGTGAGCCATAATCCAATGTGACTGAAATACTAATAAGAAGTGGGAAATTTGAACACAGACATGCACAGAGGAAAACAGAATGTGACGACTGAGGTAGAGGTGTGAGTGCTGCAGCTATAAGCCAAGGAGCACCAAGGATTGGTGGCCATCACCAGAAACTAGAACAAGGCAAGGAAGGATTCTCCCCAGAGCCTCGGAGAGAATATGGCCCTGATGACAACCTGTTTTCAGACTTCTAGGCTCCAGAACTGTGAGAGAATAAATGTCTATTGTTTCAAGCTGCCCAGTTTATGGTATTTTGTTATGGCAAACCTAGAAACTAGTCATCTTGTAACACAGAATCTAGACCTGGGTCCCCTGACAATATTTTTTTTCCAGGGAAGTTATATGAGAGAGAGAGAGAGAGAGAGAGAGAGAGAGAGAGAGAGAGAGAGAGAGAGAGAGAGAATAATCAAAGGAAGTTGACATAAGCAGATCAAGCACTAGAGTTACGGATAGACTATAAAAAAATGAGCCCAGGCCGAGACCGGTTTGGCTCAGTGGATAGAGCGTTGGTCTGCGGACTGAAAGGTCCCGGGTTCAATTCCGGTCAGGGGCATGTACCTTGCTTGCGGGCACATCTCCAGTGTGGGGTGTGCAGGAGGCGGCTGATCAATGTCTCTCTCTCATCGATGTTTCTGACTTTCTATCCCTCTCCCTTCCTCTCTGTGAAAAATCAATAAAATATATTTTTAAAAAAAAATGAGCCCAAAGAACAATAAGAATGTGTTTGGGGACTGTTTGTCACATCCCCAATAACAAAGAGCCTGTATAAAATGAGGGTTGTCTCTCAAAATGGTACAGACACGAAGGCCATATAGAAACTTCTTTTTATTATTATGAAATATTTTAGCATATAAACAAGTATGGAAAATAATGTAACAAACATCTACATACCCACAACTCAACCTAAGAAACAAAAGGACAATAGAGTTCCCTATTTATCCCCATCTATCCTCTTCCTTCACCCCCAAAAATAACCTTTTGGGAAAGATAATTCTCCCTAGATCTCTTGATTTCTGCATATCTTATAGGAAGTCACTGAAAATGTTTTCTATACTATCATTTCAAAGATAAAAGCAGAAGATAGAGACAGAGTCTCTGGAGCAAAGATGAGACAGGCTTACTGCCCATTATAAAAAGATACAGGCTCCCTAAGCTCATGGTTTCTCTCCTGTAGTGCAACCCACTTCATGTGTGTAAGTCCCATTCACATCACTTCCATGGTAGTTGGGAGCAAGAGGAACATCTGCAAATATGATGATGCTCGTGGTGCTTACTGTAACAAGAGTAATAAAATTCTTTGTCTCCAACTCAGGGGTCTTTTTCTTCTGTCAGCATTGATGAAACTGTGGCAACCAGGGTAAATTCTCAGATCCTTCAAACTTTTGAAAAGCATTATCTTGAATTTGGTGTTTACTTCTACATTGCAAATTTTACTAAAGATATATATATATGTAATATTGTTTTGCTTGTTTACTAAGTTTATATAAATGGACTCGTGCATTACGTATCCTTCAACAACCTGCTCTCTCAATTTATCTTCTGGAGTCATCCATATGATTCATATTTTAGTGCACTCATTTTTAACTACCAAATAGCATTTTATTGTATGAATAATTTTTTTTATTCATTCGATATTTAGCTTACTTTTGTCACTATGTAGGTTGTTTGCAACTTTTGTTATTGGAACCAACACTTGCAATGAACATTCTAATTCATGATTCCTTGTGCATATGTAAGAGAGAATTCCTCATGTATAAACTTAGGAGTGGAAATGCTGGAATGTAATTTGAACTCGTCAGCTTTGGTAGATATTGCCAACTTGCTCTCTGCGGAGGTTGTATCAAATGACATTTTCATAAACAATATGCAAGAGTTCCTGTTTCTCTACATTCTCACAAAGGTGGTATTGTCATATGTTTACGACTTTACCTAATGAATGTAAAGTGCTAGACATCTTTTCACATGTTCATTGGTCATTTTTCTCCTCTCCACTTGCTATTTATATCTTTTACATGTGTTACTATTGGTAGTTGGTTTTCCTTATAAGCATAAAAAGTTCTTTATGTATTCAAGGTACTGATATTTTGGTTTTTATATGTGTAGAAATAATATCTCTTGTGGTTTCTCTCTTCCCTTATGGAGTTTATACATAGTGCTTCACTGTGGGATAGTACAAGTTTAAAGATTTCATAGTGGAATGTTAGGAGAAGCCCATATCCATCGAGGTGTTCAGTCGAGCCAGGGAGTCGAAACAGTAATGATAGCATGACTTGATCGAGCATTCGATGGAGGCTGTGATCCACACTGCTTGGGTTGTACACATGATTCTTCCACAGCTGAGTACCTTGAGGAAGGTCATATCCCCTCTTCTGTAAGTGGAACTTGTGGACTAGATGACCTCTCTGAGCACTTTCCCCTGCACCAGGCAGGCAATGGCAGGGCTTACGTGGATGTACCCAACTTCACTCCTCCTCGCGGGTAGCCACATTGTCCTCCATGTGCCCTCAGTGCCTGCTCA